>JAMQGT020002606.1:0-47070 GCA_024447675.2 Pterophyllum scalare
TCTACCTTCTGGATCCAAATTATTTCTAAATTATTGCTGCATTTGTACTTTTAATTCTGTCTTGATTCATATCAGACTATTTAAATTGTAACAAAAGTGGGTGCTGCTATAGCTCACAGGGTTGAGCAGGTGAACCATATCCTCAGGGGTGAAAGTAGTTTATATATATATACATATATATATATATAATATGACTATTGCCTACCTGGATAAAGCAGAAATGAGAATCACTTGACAATGTGGAATATATTTTTGTTGTTAAGGAACTGAGATGTTTGCACACACTGTACACTAACACAACTGATGTCCATGATGTTTTGAACTGTGCTGTGTTGTTGAAATTGAGCAGAATAACATGAAACACAATTGGTGAATCTCTCTTTGATTTTAATTGAGATATTTTGTAACAAGCAGACCGACATTAAACGTAGCGGTGAATGTTTTAACCTGTTAACTAGCCGAACCAAAATCACCTGAAAAAACTACGCCCTCTGGTTATTATTGGCCCTGGAAGACCCGTTTCGTTGCACTGTTAACTGGCCGTGTCCTGTCCTGTATGTAGTGCATGTTATATGGAAGGCTAGACCCTCCCATTTTGATTGACACCTCCTTCGGCCAATCATATTAAGAGATGGGTTTTCCAGAGCCAATAATAACCAGGGGGCGTCACGTAGCTTTTTATTTTATTTTTTTTGTGCAGCCAGTTACATGATTGGCCGAATGAGATGTCAATCAAAATAGAGGAGGGTCTATCCCAATGCACTACAGCCGTCCCGCTTACGGGACGTGGCTGTCCGTTGATGAAAGTTTCGATCTCTGAGGCGATGATAACTGATTAAGTCGTGTTTTAGACTGCTTATTGCTAGCAGATCTATTCGGACCCAAAGTACAGCCCTGACCGGTTCTGAATGAAGGCTTTACAGCAGACAGCAGCACCAACTAATGCCGGTACTGCCTACCGGTGCAGAATCTTTTAGTGGTTCGCCGTACCGGACCGTACCGGCTTACTTTCACCCCTGCATATGCTGCAGAGGCCTGGGTTTGAATCTGCCACTTACGTCTGCTCCACACTCTTTCTGCGAGCTTTCCTGTCTTCTGTCCACTGTCCTAAATAAAGGCTAAAAACCCAAGGAGGAAAAAAAAGGAAAAATACACAAATACATATGTAGGGTATTTTTGTACTAAAAAATAAACAGTAGTAACAAAATGTTTAAGGGGGGGAAATACTCGTACAGAATAATTCTTTTGATGGTAAAACAGATCTTCACTTTTATCTCCAGCCTATAACCTCTGGAGGAGTGAACTACCAGGACCAGCCGTGGCACAGCCACTGTTTTGTGTGCAGCTCCTGCGCAAAGCCTCTGGCAGGCACAAGTTTCACCAACCACCAGGACCAGGTCTTCTGTGTCGATTGCTACAAGAGCTCTGTGGCCAAGAAGTGCAGTGGATGCCAAAACCCCATCACAGGTTATAAATAAAAGCTGAAAATCAAATGCCATTAAAGAAGATGGCCAATGTGTAAAATAGCCTGTACACTGGTTTGACACACAGTGAAGTTTTCTCTGTTACATACAGTCAAAAATATTACTGAAACTGTAGTCACCTCTGACATCACTAGTGTGTCCACATGGTTCAGTAGGAACATCTTGTGAAATGTGCTTATTAACACATTTCACAAGCAGGGATAAGTTATAAGTAGATATTACTTAGCAGTATCTCTAAGACTCCCCAATTAAGACATTAATTACTAGCCTAGTTCTTGCATCCAGACCTGCGAACTCACCCAGTTCACCGAACTGAATTGACTGATTTGTGTGGTGCAAAGACTGGACAAATATAAAAGTCAGACGTAGCTTCCCAGTCCACTGAAGCCAGTGTGTTTAGTGCCTTGAATCTGAATTCTTTCTAATGGCCAGCAGGTTGCTACACTTTCCTGAGATGAGATTATGGGCTCACTCGATACAAAGTGTTTATTTTGTAAATTATGACTCTATTAGAGTCAAACGCGAGACTAAAGCAGGTTGTGCTTTACCATTCAATTGTCATGTTTGCTAGCCTAGTGTGTAGTAACCTTTTGTCCCAGAGGCAGATCTGAAAAAGCTCAGATAGAGGCTTCGCGGCAGCACTTCACTAACTATGATGTCACAGTGGCTACGCCCTTTTTTTTTATATACAGTCTATGGTGTTGCAACATGAAAGAGTGGACTGAAAAACAACTGACTCAGTGAACTACAGGATGGCTAATCATTAGCCAGTCAGCACCAAACTGTGCACTGAGAGGGGTGAAGACACATAGTGTTTCTTGTATTGCTACAAAGCAACAAATGGAGGAACATACTGAACCTGAATGCTGAACCAGCACATGCCAAAGGCAAAACAGACACACGAGCCAAGTAAAACAACACAAAACACTACCCATATGCCTGTCTGAACAGATGAGCTTTAAGCTGCTTCTAAAAGGATGCCACAGACTCAAGGGTGCAAAGAGAGGGTGGCAAGTGGTGAGCGGTTCCATAGTTTTGCTGCTAAGGTTTGGAAGGCACTTTCAGACAGGTACTCAGACTCACAAGGAGCTGAGAGGGGGTGGAGCAGTGCCATAATGTAGGTAGCCCCACAAAAAACCCCTCAAACAAGATAACTAAAAAGTACTCAATGATTAAAATGTCATGAAGATGATTTTAATGCATTTTGTGACTTTTCAAGTTTGACACCATGACCATAAAGGGAGGGTACATCTGAAGGATACAGATATGCTTTAAGGCAAACGTTCAGTTTAAATAGAGTGGACCTCTTTTCTGACTGACACCAGCAGGTGGCACACAAAGGCCGATCACTGAGACAGTCCCTAACTCTCCTCTCCTCTCCTCTCAGGTTTTGGTAAGGGGGTGAATGTGGTGAACTATGAGGGCAGCTCCTGGCATGAATACTGCTTCAACTGTAAGAGATGCTCCCTCAGTCTGTCCAACAAGCGTTTCGTAGCCAAGGGAAACGACATCCTCTGCACCGATTGCGGCAATAAGTAGAGATGAACAACTCGGTGCTTGTTGCAACCGTTTTCTTTTTATTTGTTTTGTTTCAATATCTTGTTTATTATCTTGGAAGATTTAATGATGGAAGCATTGAAACCAAAATGTCATTTTTATCAGCTGTTTGCTCTGATGCTGCATGCTAACACGACGTACATGATGTGACGTCTACGTTTGAAATGAGAAATTGAGTCTGGCAGTTTCCTGTAGCAGTGCTGCATTATATTCAAATATGTATTCAAATGTGTTTTGAGCCATTAGTAACAAGTTTCCATGGAAGGTGAACACGGTCAGCTGACAGTAGATGAATCAAGCGTTTCTTTCTGTCCCAATGTAAGAGCAGAGTATTTTTTACACACATCTATTAATGCTAGCTTTCGTTTCATTGTTAATTCTTTTTTGTAAGCAGAGAAATTAAAGCTTGTCACGTTGCAGTTCAGTTATATAAATAATCAAATTAAATATGTAAAGTTGTTTAAAATGCAATCTTTAAATCTTCATGTGTGTATTTAAGTTTTTCTATTTGCCGACTGCCACGTGATCATATGCTTACTGTATTTTATACAGGAAAACAAATATAAAATCGGGATGAATGTTGCATGTTCCCGTGAGTTTCAAAGCTGAAATAAATTTCTATAAAACTGGGTGTCAGGTTTGTTTTTATTTATTTAATGTTGATTTAAAGGATGCATGTTGGCATTTTTGCAAAGCCACATCTGCCTTTATAACACATGACTTGGTACAGAAAAGTAAAGGGAACATGTGGCTGTTTTGAAATCTGCTGCACTGTGTAAGAGAAAGTGGAATCTGCTGACATTAAATGATTCAATAATTTTTTTTTTTGTTTGTTTCACATTTCATGCACCTGATTGTTACACACAGGGCTCGGTACCAAGCTACTGAAAGTCTTGTAAGTGGCCTTTAAAGAGTAATTAGGTCTTCACGTACAGGGAGTGTTTACAGAAAGCAGTGCATGTTTGTCAGAGCTAATTACCGTTTCGTGTTTGCCTTTGTGTGGCAGTGATATATTTTTTTATTCATTTTATTGATTGACTTTCTGTTCCACCTGCATGCACATAATAGCACAAGCAGACCACTCCCAGCCAGACAACACGGCTGTCTGCTTCACAAACAGTCAGAAAGGTTCGTGAGGGTTATGCTCCATCTCAGAGCTTGTTTGAAACCAGTGAGGCGAGACTTTGCGGTAAGTGTCACTGCTGCTGAGAATCTCAACCAGGATTTGCTTTCTGCCATCGCCTGCTTTTCAGGTGATTCTGTTTAAGGTAAGTTTTTCTCTCATGATCAACTTTGATGCTTTTTTAAAAGTAATGGAATGGCAGCATTGGGGGTCACTGCTTATTTTCCTTTCTGTTTCATGCAGTGAGCGCACAAAATTTACTAAAATTATTAAAAATTTTTTTTCAGATTTTGTAATGATTGCCCTTCAAAATTTCCTGAATGTTTTTACCACTCTGTCTCTGCTGAGCAGCCCAGAGTCTGCTACAGGGCAAGGTAGGAACCACTAAAAAAAAAGAAACCTAAAGAGATCACAATTTATTTAATCATAATTCATATTTATGGCTTACATAAACACAGGACAGCAAAACCTTCAAAAACAGAAGCCCAGTTCTCATTTTAGTGTTTCAGATTTTAGCATGTGTGGCTGAACCCAAAGCTCCGTGAGAAAGCCAGCTGACTGTGGAAAGGATATCTAAAACAAACATCACATATACAGAGCCATTAAACACCACATGGACATGCACTTACACAAGTGAAACGTAAAAGGATGAAAACATTAAAAGAAGCTGCAATACTGTAGACAGTTTAGCTCCAGATTCAGCTGCTATTGACTGACTTAAGAAAGTCCCAAATAAATAAACAAATAAATCGTGGCCCTTCCCACGACCCTTTGGCAGTTTAATTTTACGGCCGTGTGTGCAAAGACAAAACAAGCATTTTTTTTCTTTGCATTTCTAGATGAAAATGTCTAAAGCAAATGAGTAATTATTCATAAAGGTAACCCATCAAACTGTGAGATGCAATGGGCTCTATTTTAAGATGATTTACAGTTATATCCGTAATTATATATTTAACATGTCTCCCTCTGTACACCACCACACATTTCAAATTAAACAATCAACCAGAGGTTTAACAAAAGTGTTGCTTCAAATGGTGAGAAATTCCTCTACAGTCTACAGTTTTCAAACACCCAAAAGTAACTGGACAAAATCATTTTAAAAATGATTGTTTTTGCCTCCGACCTCTGCAGGCTCTCTTAGATGTTCACTGTCAAATTCTAAACCGGCCTTCATGTTCTTCAGTCTAATCAGTGGTTTGTACCTTGTTGTAAACCCTCTGTATTTCCATTCATGAAGGTGTCTCCTGATTGTAGACTTTGATATGCCCACCACCTCACTGAGTGTTCTTGGTTAGATGTTAGCCATGAAAATAATTCATGCACTTTAGTTGTCTTCATTGGTCTTTGGTGTATTTTGGTGTTGCTGATCTCATTCATGCATTCAGTCTTTTAAAGAATGAACCAGATTGTTGATTTGGCCACTACTAAATTTTTTCCCATCTCCCTGACAGGCTTATTTTGGTTTTCCAGCCTGATGATTGTCTCCTACATTTGCAACTTTGGATCTCATATTGAGAGTTCCAGTGAAAAGCTACCAAATGCACATTCAACACTTAGAATCAACTCTTTATTTTCTGCTTAATAACAAGGCAACAGTCCTCACTCGGCCATGAAACTGCCCGTCAGTCAATTGTCCAATTCATTCTGAGCCTCTGAAAATGGAGCATTATGTATAAAACTGGCTGTAATTCCTAAACAGTTAGTTAATGAGGCTGAAAAATTACAAACATCATCCATCCATCCATCCGCTTATCCTTTTCAGGGTTGCGGAGGAGCTGGAGCCTATCCTAGCTGTCATAGCGCAAGAGGCAGGGTACACCCTGGACAGCCTATTGCAGGGCCTGAACATTATTTCAACTTTTAAAAAAAAAACAACAACCCAAAAACATTTGAATATGAATACAGAAAAATTAAGCTCCCTAACACACTGACAACACTCAATTTTATTCTGTCAATACTTTAAAAAAAAAAAAAGGATCAAACTCAATGCAGAAGCTGAAATAAGAGTCATCGCTCGAAAACCAGACTTCACACACGACACAAAAGTCATTATAAAACTACAAATATATTGCCTGCTTCTCTCAGTGCCTTGGTTCAGCTTATGGGGGGACGTGGCTGATTTCACTTCGGAGTGCAAATACTGGAGTCTAAAGCCTCAGATCACCATCCCCGCCCTGCAAGAGCTCACAGTCTGCTTCAGCCTGAATCTAAAGGTACTGATGAGAAATGTCCTCCAGTTGCATTGCTATAACTGTTTAAAGGGAATGAACAGTTAGAAATGAGATCAGATTTATTTCTATGTCTAGATGAAAGATTCCTCACCGTGGACTGCGTTTATGTACCGACATCCTTTGGCACAGCACGCTGAGCTGGGGTTGGGGAGGAAGGCGGGCCATTTAGTGGTCTGGTTGTTTGGGGTGGAGTGGAGGACTCAGAAGATCGACCTCCTTCCATCACAGTGGTACTCAGTATGCGTGACCTGGTCATGTATGAAGGGCAGACCCGCCCTATACCTTAATGGTAGCCTGCTGAACATCACAGCAGGTTAGTTTAATGTTACACTTCTTCAAAAACTGTATTTTATTCTGTAATTATTGAAATCAAGCTAAAAACATTTTGGTCTGGTCACAGATTTAGTGATTCTGCTGATCAGCTTGCTAAATGTGAAATGAAAGGTCATTGGGACATGTTTTTGCTGTTTCTGTGATTGTTTTAGTGTTTCTTTGAACACCCTTTGTAACCCTTCCTTCTCTCACAGTTGATGACAGAGGCACTTTTACCTCCCCCCGGTGCTCTGAACTGGCCCCCAATGGATCGCTCACTCTGGGTTCAGGGCACTTCTACGAGGACATTCAACCATTTAGCAGCGTCTCAGGAAAGCTCGCTCTGTTTCGGATTTGGGGGAGAGAACGCACCAATCACGAAGTGACATCACTGAGCTGTACAGAGGGGGATGTTGTGAAGTGGGACAGCAACAACTGGGACAGTCAGCGCTGTGCTCCACGCCCAGATCCCAGCCTTAAGTGTGGTGAGCATGCTTTGTTTCAAAATTTATAATCCCTGAATACTTTCACTTCAAGCTTTTACTGTCACTGCCTGATTTCATTTGTTGCAGTAAATGGCCTGTCACATTCATTAAGGTTTCAGCTTTTTCCAGCTGGCTTTGGTTTGTCCCATCACATTAATCTGGCAAAAGACAATTCTAGAACCAATTAAATGGAGATTTGCCTTTTTACAAATGAAAGATTATAATTTCTTGACTACTAAAGCAAAAATAGCCTCTCTGGATCATTTTTTAATTTTGTTAATGCGTCAAACAATTTCCCAACGTTTGGGGTAAATAAAGTATCTTACATAATAGTTTCAAGTAAAGGTCAGCAGTAAAAGAAAAATATTCAACTCAATTCTGGTTCCACAGAAGACGGGCCTGAAAGCGGAAGGCTCTGCCTCCCATTCTACTCTTAAGTATCCTAGAAACCACAAGCAAGCCAGCAGTCTAAGGGGGGAAGTGCTCTATTGGGGTGATATGGTCCTTTGAGGTCTTTAAGATAAGATAAATTCTATTCTAGATTTAACAGGGAGCCAATGAAGAGAAGCCAATATGGGAGGAATATGCTCTCTCTTTCTAGTCCCTGTCAGTACTCTAGCTGCAGCATTTTGGATCAGCTGAAGGCTTTTCAGGGAGCTTTTAGGACAGCCTGATAATGATGAATTACAGTAGTCCAGCCTAGAAGTAATAAATGCATGAATAATAGCCTGATGATAATTAATTATTTTAAAAATAAAATTTTATCTGAATTTGGAATCAGGAACTTAAAGGTCATCCAGGCCTTTATGTCTTTAAGACATTTCTGCAGTTTAACTAAAGGATGCATGTCATCTGGCTTCATAGATGGATAAAGCTGTGTATCATTTTTATAAATATGAAAATGTATGAAATGCTTTCTAATAATACTGTCTAAGGGAAGCATGAATAGTGTAAATAAAATTGGTCCTAGCGCAGAACCCTGTGGAACTCCATAATTAACCTTAGTGTGTGAAGAAGACTCCCCATTTACATGAACAAATTGGAGTCTATTAGATAAATATGATTCATATTTTTCTCAGAACTATGGAAAAAGTCATAATTCTGAGAAAAAAATGGCATGACCCCAAAATGTTTTTCTTTCAGTGGCCCTAATCCTCTTCCATTGGAAGATAGAGCTTAGTTGAGATTAGGAAATTCCTTTCACATCATCTGCTCAGCCATATGAATAATGCAGTATTAGTTCCACATGAATCTTTTCCCTCTAGTTCAAAAGTGCTGCTCCAGTTTTGGGTCGGTGGAGAGAGGAAAAAAATACAGCCAAAAGTTAGAGCTTTTCTTCATACAATAATACATTTGGTATGAACATGGTTCTCAAATTATGGTGCAGATTTCACTTATGAAACACGAAGCCACACCAGGTGGCTGCAGGTGAAGCTAAGCTGAGCTAAGCTAAGCTCATAATATAAAATATTTTTAGGAAAAATAAAATATCGATGCTTTCACACATATATTGGCTCCAGTATCAATAGGATAAAGACAAAGCCGGTCAAAATGCTTCCAGGGTTTATAGCAGAAAACAGCACAAATATTTATAAAAACAAGTAACCTCTACAGTTATTACTTTAAGTCTTTTATTGTCTTTAACTAAATTCAGTTTTCTTTGGCAGAATGGTCTATTTACAAATTGAAACTGATGTTTGCCATCATCCGTCTGGATGGGAACAACACAGAGTACTACACAGCCAGAGATATCGCACATCAATGGGTAAAAAAACCGCACAAACTGCAACAATAATAATGATGTTCATTCAATTTGAAAAGTCTACTGAAGCTTTTATTACCTCTGCCAAGAAGATCATGTGACTGTTTTCATTAACAGGTTTATTCAAAAAGTTATCCATGGATTTGTGACTACCTCCAACAGTAATCTAGATTTGGATTCAGGATCACTTTTGTTCCAAATCCAATTTTCTAATTTTTAATGGTTCTTTATAATTCTGAGACGGGGCAAAATTGGACATTTCTATTTGCATCTCCATAAATACACAAAGAATTGAAATAAGATAAATTAGGAGCAGTTGTCTTGATGTCCTCAAGAAGATTTCACAGACTGAATCCAGATATTGTCCTGGACCCACTTTGTGCATGGTGTGGAGGGAATTTTTTAGCTTTAGCAGAGGCGTGCAGTCTCATACTTCCATTGTCATTTATTTCTTCATTACACTGTGCAGGCTTTATTTTACCTTTATTCAGCAGCAGTAAATCTCTACAGCTGTAACACTGCCCTCTGCAACCCTTACTTGTTCCTGCAGCTCACAAAGGAACTGCCAAGAGACTTCTATTTACACATCGTGTCTGTGTTTAATGTATCCAGGTAGGAGACAATTCCCATTTACAACACAGCCATTACTTTGTGTATTTTGTCATAAAATTGGTTTGAATCTCATTGTGTGTGTCACACCAATTGAATTTTGTTTTATAGTATCTGTCATAGAGGGGGATCAAATGAGCCATAAGGTTATTGAATTTCTTTGATCTGCTTACACAGATCCAGTACAGAAAACCTCGTAAAAGCATCATTTGAGGACCAGCTGGTAAGAACATCAGAGCTTGACTGATGGATTAACCAGGCTGATATATATGAGCTGACATCACCTTAATGCAAATATAGCTGTCTCTGTGCTGGCCAATAGCAATGTAGGGGTTTAGGACCTGAACAGTGTCTTTATCAAAATGATGTTTCTTACTATACATATTTACTCTCTGAATAAAAATCAACATTTAGTATAAATTTAAAATTTAACTGTTCAGTAAAATGTTTCTTTATTCTCGCAGATTCAGTGGACTTTCCCCAATGTCAACAGGTAATATGATACAGGTTTACAGTTTCCAGAATGTAATGATAATAAAAAAATAATAATGAAGTTTAATTTGTCACCCATCTGTATAAGTATATAAAATGTGGCATTTTTAAGTTTTAAATTTAAAACTTTTCTTTTTCTTCTCAAAAAGTCCTTCAAATAAAACAGACGGAGAAGAGAAAAAAAAAAAACCAACCTTCGCTCCTGTCCACGCTGATGCCACAGCTTTTGATGAAAGAGCACAAATAACCTAAAATCTGAAAACCACTGTTGTAGAAGAGAGTAAAAACACTGCATCTGAACCATGACTTTTTGTCTCCTCTGTAGGTTTTACTGCTTGGCATACGTGAATGTTATCCCTGCCATTGATGTGGCAGCTGTGCAGAATCTAATAGACACGCAACTTAAAAAAACCTACGATGACCCCAGTGGTTTACAGCTGCGGTGTGAAAGAAACAGCATACACACCACACCTGTTGGTAGGAAACCACTCTCAACAGCAACCGATAAGATGCAGTGCTTGACAAATTTATTAGACTACCTGTCATTAAAATGGGGAAACAAATATATCAGAAATCTGTAAAAAAAAAAAAAAAAAAGTTTAAAACTGAAAATGATATTGTTATTTATTAGAGAAATGACAAACTGAAAAGCGAATTAATCCTTATTCACACACAACAACCAAAAAAACAGCCTTGAAACAGCTTGCATTCTTGGTAGCATTGCTTTTGTGTACTTTCTTTGGTCCCAGAGACTTGCTTTGGATGAAATTTTTGTGGAATCTATCTTTAAATTAAACTTAAGTTAAACCCTATGGCTATAGCAATGTAGCATACCTAAAGTCTTGCCATCTGCTTCAGTCAGCTTTTGTTTTCTACCTCTTCCTTGGCGCATTTTGTAAGAACCAGTCTCTGCAGTCGGCTCCAAAGCACACTTGACCCCACTGTGAGAACACTTTATGCCTTGCCCTATTCTCCTTAAAGACCATCCAACATCATGAAGTGCTTTGTGTTGACTCTTCACTTTTCAGTGAGTTTTCAGTGTTTTTACCACTTTGAACAGGCGTAAGGAATTTCAAACTCAATTCATGTTTTTATACCCAAATTTGAGCCGGCACACTGGATTCCTGTGGATGCACAGCATTGAACCACAAAAACTATTTTTCCTGTTCAGGAATGCAAGTTAATAACTGCCATCTTAATGAAAAAATAATAATGTGCTTTACTTTGTTTCAGTATTTTGTAAAACGGTAAATTTAAAAATTCATGGTTAACAACAGTAATTGTATTTTAGTATTAAAAATATCATTTTGATTAAAGAGCTTGTGCATACTGGTGGATTAACCATTACCAAAACATAAAAATGATTTTGGTATTTACTGTTAATTTAGGGAAGCTGTGGCCTAAATCTCAGATTGGGTGGTGGTCTAATAAATTTGTTAAGAGCTGTACGTGTGTGCGCTTGTGAAGCACTTTCAGGAAAATACATTGTAGGTCTCTGACAAATGTCTTCCAGATAGTTTCTCCGTTGATACCAGCAGCCCTGACATGGTGACACAGCCTTCCCTCGTGACAGATCTCATCTTTACAACATCTTCCCCCACATCGTTTTCTACTACCACATTTGGACCCCCGACCACAAGCATCATCACGAGTATTCCTACCACTGCGACCACAGCCACGGCCACGACCATCACCACACACTCTGAAAATGTCACCGGTCAGTTTCACAATTGTGTGTACATCACAGTTCATTGATCATCATGAATGGCCTGTTGAAAACTTTCTGGTTTGTCTCCTTTGTAGAACTGTATTTTGAGGTTAAGGTGAACGCGTCAATAACGGGCGACGCTGACCCGGAACAGATCCTTTGTGCCTGGGTACGTCTCACAGAACAGCTAAGCTCTTATTTTTAGATACAGGAAACTATTTTAGCTTCACCTGGCCTAAATATGCCCATGCAATAATGTGAAAAACACACATGAATGTAATGCATGCCAGAAGAGCCCATGCTAACATCCTCTTCACAGCTCAACTACAGCCTACCTGCCAGCTTGATGACAGTGCTTGATTTTCAGCTGCTCCCCAAAGCTCAAAGGTAGAATACATGATTTCCAGAAGTGTTACACAATCTGATAAAAGCGAAGTTCTTTCGATGTGAACAACTTAATTCAGCTACTGATCTCACTTCCAGATATCTTCCTAAGCTGCAGTCCAAACCCCCTACTTCCGTAAGTAAGCGTGAAAAGATCTCTGAATGACTGACAGGCTGAATGAATTTGCTCTTTGTGAGAAGATTTGACCAACCAAATGCTGCCATTTAACGTCTCTCAATCATACAATTTTCCCGCTACAGAATTATGACTATTTAGCTCCATAAGAGTGAAAACCTCACCACTGAAAGCCACCATACAGAAATGCTTTTAAGAGAGTTAACAGATCTAATCATTTGGAAAAGATTCACTTGTTGAATATTAGCCATTAGTACACTGCTCAAATTTTTTTTAAAATAAAATAAGAGAACACTCCATCATCACAGTATAACACATATCAACATGCACTTATGAAGCATAAACCATTGTGAAATTATCCTCCCAGGTTTGATGCAAATCACAGTAGCAACAAGAGGACAACCCCCCAAAACTGGTTTTTCTGTGGTGGTATCTGTTCCTTTATGTAAGGAGGAACAGGCGAAGCACTGCCAGAGCCCTAAAAACTGACCTTCAGCGAGCTGCTCATGCACATATTTCTCATCAAACTGTCAGAAATAGACTCCGTGAGAGTGGCATGAGGTGGCGATGACCTTCTGTGGGACCCGTGCTCATAGTCCAGCACCTTCATCACAGATGATGTTGCAGCCAGACTCTTTCGCATGTGCTCAGTGTGAACTGGCTGCGAAGAGAACAGGGTGCCAGCGGCTGACCTGCAGTTCTGGTGTTATCTTGTTGTTGCCTCTCCGGTGCACCTGTTGACACAAGCAGTTGAAATTTACAATGGTTTATGCTTCCTGATGGGACAGATTGACGTCCCTGAAGTTAATGCTTTTGAATGCTGCATTAACTTAAGACTTAAATGCGACAACATGTGATTGATTTCAGCTGATTAATAGTCTGACTCGAAATATTGAGTGGGTTGGGATTTTACCTGAAATGATATTCAGAAAAGACACCTCCCAGTATGTTCCTTCTGAAACCAAAATGCCATTTCTCCCCTGAAAGCTTTATTTATCTCCTTTCCACTCTTTCCCAGGTAACTGCGTACAGGTAAGGAAAGGTTCATGCGGCTCCAAACTAATATTGAAAAAGTAAAACATATCAACATGTAATATTTGCTATGGCTGTAAGTCCATTTTCATCTGGCAGACCACATCTAACTCTGCTACTTCCAGGAGAGAGAGCTGTGTTTTCCAGGTCCAGGTCAGGATGCAGTCAGACGTTCAGGATATTGAAGAGAAGATACGACAACTACTGCTGACACCTTATAACAACGGGTCCACCTCCATCCATCTAGAGGAAGAGGACATAGAGATAAGCCGCATATGTGAGTTTAAAAAAAACAAAAAAACCTGAAAATCTGTTCATTTTTAACCTCTTTCTCAAATATTTCTCTGTCTCACTGCTGCAGTGTTGATTAAGTGCAGTGCAGAAACCCAACCCACCCTGAAAGGCCTGTTTGAGTGGCCTGAGATTTTAGGAGGAAAAACTGCTAATCACACATGCCCAAAAAACCCGGACCACCACGCCACTCGACAATGGTGAGAGCTCAAAGTGATTTCATGAAGGGAACACTCACATGTGTGGAGATGAATAAAAACAATGCCTGTTCCCGTGGTTTCCACAAAAGTAGGGGCACAGTGTCAGATGCAAAGGAAAAATGAATACCATGATCTGCAAAGCATTTAAACTCCATATTTAACTGGAAATATTTTAAAGACAATGTATCTGTTGAAAATGAGATATTTTTATTGTATTATTTTATTTTGCAAGGTGTAGCGCATGTGAAACATCTCATAAATGATCTGCTTAAACAGCATCAAGTCAGTGACATGGTTGGGTTTAAAAGTAGCACAGTGTGAAAGACAAAGGCAAGTAGTTCAACAGTTTAAGAATACAGTTTCTCACTGCAAACTTGCAATGAATTTGAGTTTCATCATCTGTGTGTGGCTTTTGTAAAAGCTTAGAATTACAAGTGCTGTTGGATGTGAGCTGTCCAACCTCACACGGAAGAGGATCTACCCAACAGCTGTCATATGAAGCTTTTCTAGTGAATACAAATCACTTCACTGGGCTTCATCCTCTTGATGCCACTGATATCTGCAGCAAAATTCATGGAGATCAATCCAGCAGTAAAGATTTATTAGACTGACTCTGGCATACATGCAGCTACACTGCTAAAGTACACACAAAATACTCTGTTTGACACTCTACTCATGTTTACAGGTGGAGTCTGGTGGTTGTTTTAGGCATTCAGCTGGCTGATAAATTTAATGCATAATTAAATATGAGTCAATCTCGGTATCAATCACATCCGTTGGTATATATTTATATGGCTTTATTGCTGTTCTTGGAACTCTGTGTGTTGACTCAGTGTCACTAATGAGAGGTTAAATGAGAGGTAACTCTCTGAATCAACAGCCTCACAGCTGGTTGAGGTCTCGCATGATGTCGCCAATCCACCTAAATAACATAATTTCCATTAATTTTCCAATAAGTGTGTGGCAAGCAAAAAGCTGATGTGCAACATCCTGTGGTGGCAGTATAACCAGGAGTGAAAGTAAGCCGGTACGGTCCGGTACTGCGTACCACTAAAAGATTCTGCGCCGGTACCGGCAAGAGTTGGTGCGGCTGTCTGCTGTAAAGCTGTCATTCAGAACCGGTCACGGCTGTACTTTGGGTCAGAATAGATCCGCTAGCAATAAGCAGTCTAAAACACGACTTAATCAGTTAACAAATAGCTTTTTTCCCCTCATTTCAAATCGTTTCTGAACTGTTCGTGCTACGCTGGAGCCTCAATTCACTAGCTTCTCTCCCCTCAGAAATCTAGGCTTTCGTCAACGGACAGCCACGTCCCGTAAAAGGGACGGATGTAGTGTATCGTATATGACAGGCTAGACCCTCCTATTTTGATTGACACCTCATTCGACCAATCATATAACTGGCCGCACCAAAATCAACCTAAAGCTATGTGACGCCCCCTAGTTATTATTGGCTCTGGAAAACCAATTTCTTAATACGATTGGCCGAATGAGGTGTCAATAAAATGGGAGGGTCTAGCCTTCCCTATAACATGCACTACATACCTGACACGATGCGATCAGTTAACAGGCAACGACGAGGGTTTTCCCGGGCCAATAATAACCAGAGGGCGTAGTTTTTTCAGGTGATTTTGGTTCGGCCAGTTAACAGGTTAAAGCGTTCACCGCTACGTTTAATGTCGTTCTGCTTGTTAAAGAATATCAGCAATTAAAGACAAAGAGAGATGAACGAATTGTGTTTCATGTTATTCTGCTCAATTTCAACAACACAGCACAGTTCAAAAAAGACTGCTTATGACCAGAGATTTCATTTATGCTACACAAGAGCACATTCACCTCCAAAACACAGGGGTTGTCAAGGGGATTGAGGTTTGCCAAAGTTTGGTGGTTATTTCTTTCCAGAGGTTTTGCACTGGTGGGCAGAGGCAGAATGCGTGAAGGTGGTCATCAGTTGTGTTAGTGTACAGTGTGCGCAAACATCTCGGTTCCTTAACAACAAAAATATGTTCCACACCGTCAAGTGATTCTAATTTCTGCTTTATCCAGGCAGGCACTAGTTTTTACATATATATAGATGTGTGTGTGTGTGCTTCTGTCATAGTACCGGCAAGAATTTAAAACTACTTTCACCCCAGAGTATAACCACATGATGAAAACTGAAAAAGAGGAAGAAAAAAAAAGTGCTCAAAGCAGATTTTTTGAAAGCCTTTTTCCTCTGTCCACCCTCCGTTTGACAGTAAACTGTCCCGCAGTACCTACTGGATGGCTCCAGAGCTGGAAGACTGTGCTCCAATGGTGGAAACCATCCCCGACCTTAAACATGTTGAAGTCACCGCTGGTCTGTTTTTCCACTTCATGTTTCTGCCCCTTAAGTTTAGCTGTAAAATGTTAAAATAAAACCAGTACTTAAATATTTCGCTTCCTTGTGAAGTATTTAAAATACTCAAAACTTTTGCATTTCTAACATAAAGCACTGTTACAAATTAGATGTGTGCTGGTGTTACGACCTGGGATGGGACAAAGATTCCCAGGTGGTTCCTGCATTCACATGTTGTTCCATTTATTTCCAGATAATGCTCTGGATGTGGTGGAGATGATTGAAGGTTTGCTAAAGAACCAATCCACACTCAATTATCAGGACCTGGTGACAGTCCTCGACAAGCTGGAGGACATCATCAGCATCTGTGTGGTCACACCAGTCCTGGGCCAAGCTCTTCTCAACGTTATTTCAGACATACTGAAATCTGAGAGCGACCTGGTGCCTTTTACTAATTAGTAAGGCATGAAAGCTTAATGAGAAATCCAAATAAAATCTCCATCAGTCTGACATCAGTACACCAAACCCTTCTGTCTTCTCTCCAGCATCTTAAATATTACAGAAGCAGTGGGAGACAGGATGGTGGGCTACGAGGGCTCCTCCACCCTGGTCGCTCCAGCCGTCGCCATCACAGTGGTGGATGTTCCAGGACAGTTTGACAGTTTAACGTTTGGAGTGGCGCCCAATCGAACTGGCAAAAAACCCGAGGTTGGTAAACAAGTAACAAATATCTTCACTGTGTGAGAGTTTGGAGTCAAGACAGCAACTGATACGGCTGTTGAGAAAAGCAAAGCACAACAACAACAAAACCCAAACGACAAAATAATGCTGTCATACAAAATGCAGTCAAATTTGTGTATTAGTGTGCACAGAAGAGCACGTTTTGGGGCTACGGACAAATTAAACTAGTTTTTAAAATGTCGAAAATGAAAGAAAAAGAAAATTCAAAGCAACTCCTCAGTGTCCAAAACAATGTATTCAAAAATGGTGCAAATCTCATTAATAAAACTGGAACTAGAGAATATTAAATATTTTCTCATTAACTTGAAAATAGCTATCTGAAAAATTCATGTTTCAATTAAATATTTTAACAATATATTTTCTAAGGTTTAGAAAAACCCTGCGAATAGAAGGGATTATTAAGGGATTTTTTTAAAAACATCAAAATCGTTGTTGCCTTCCTCTCAGCTTGAAGCAGTCTGGTTATTCTCCTCTGGCATCAACAAGGCATTTCCACCCAGAGAATTACCGCTCATCGCATATTTTTTTCTTTTTCCGAGCATTCTCTGTAAACCCTAGAGATGGTTGTGTGGGAACATCCCAGCAGATCAGCCGTACTCAGACCAGCCTGTCTGACACCAACAACCATGGCACGTTCAAACTAAATCACATTTATTCCCCAATTCTGATGCTCAGTTTGACCATCTCTACATGCCTAGATGCACCGAGTTGCTGCCATATGATTGATTAGACATTTCCTGTTGAAAGGGAGTTTTTCCTTCCCACTGTCACCAAGTGCTTCCTCATAATGGGTCATCTGATTGTTGGGGTTTCTCACTAATGTTGTAGGGTCTTTATCCTGCAATATGTGGGTGGCAGTGGTGCATTGCTTAAGTGTGAATGTGGTTGTGTGGTTGGTGTTTGGTGGTGGTCGGAGGGGCCGTAGGCGCGAATTGGCAGCCACGCTTCTGTCAGACTGCCCCAGGGCAGCTGTGGCTACATTAGTAGCTTACCACCACCAAGTATGATTGAGGTGCGAATGAATAGTCCATG
This sequence comes from Pterophyllum scalare, assembly GCA_024447675.2. Lineage (NCBI taxonomy): Eukaryota > Metazoa > Chordata > Actinopteri > Cichliformes > Cichlidae > Pterophyllum > Pterophyllum scalare. Next base: position 17,897 of record JAMQGT020002606.1, read on the forward strand.
GAATTGTAAAGTGTCTTTGAGAACCGTGAAAAGCGCTACATACTGTAAGTCTAAGGCATTACTATTATTTATATGAAGCACCTTGAGACGACTGTTGTTGTGAATTGGCGCTACATAAATAAAACAGAATACAGATACAAAAGGCTCGCACATCAAATTGAATTTGGCACATTTTAGATTTTCACTAGAATCTAAAATGAAATATACCACTTTGAATAATGGTGTTTGTATCATCTTGTAATTGACACAAAATATTGCCCCTCTTTGCAATATTTAGGCAAACATGCAGATTAATCTGTACTTACTGGATAAATGCTGCTCAAATGGTCTGCAGTACATCTCAGAAATCAATGCTGAAACATGTTGCCCGAGCTATAAGAAGAATTAAGAAAATTTGTCTTTATAGATTTTTATCAACGGGTATCCCTTCAACAGCACACTGGCTTTCATCTCCCTGCCATCTGTCCTGCAGCAATGCTTCCCCCCACAAGGCCTAAATCAGACCCCACCACGAGTCCAGTTTCAGTTCTATGCCATCCCGTGGCTCTTTAAGGTACTTACTCATATAAAACCTTGTTCAGCAGGAAAAAACACAACTAAAAAAAAACAATTTTTAGCAAAGATTTCTAAGCAAACAAATTGCTCTTAGATGCTGATTAGTGAAATGTGTTATTCATATGTATTGTGTTATTAATTTCAGGGCAGCCAGAAGGGGCAGACCCTCAACACTTTTGTGGTATCAGCCAGTGTGACCAATGCCACCTGTCCAATCAAAGACCTAGCAGAAGACATTGAAGTCACACTCCACCATATTATACCAAACAGAGTAGGAGAGGCTGTTCTTCACATCATATGATGAATGTGTGTTTGATTAATGAATGCATTAATGTTTCTTTTGTCTCTGCTTAAGCTTTACAAGAAGGTAGAGTGTGTGTACTGGAACTTCAGTAAGAACAGTAAGTCCCGATTTAAGTCTCATTGTCTGAATAAACTCTGTCATATTAAACATTACTGTCCTCACGCAGATGGACAGGGAGACTGGGATAATTACGGTTGCCGACAAAACAACAGTAACTCTAAATACACAACCTGTCTGTGTGATCATCTCACACACTTTGGAGTTCTTCTGGTATGAACTATTTTCATATTGATTTACCGTTTCCTGGAAAACACACTTTTGTAGAATACTAGTGATACTAGTAGAAGCAACAATATGCATACTATTAATTATGTTTTTTTTTCTTGTATGTAAATAGGTTGCAGACATGAAATATGGTTCAGCTAAGTGGTTTAACCAGCAGAGGGCACTGAAAGAACAATATTTTAAAAACTAACAACAGGCAAAGTTTGACAATTCATAATTTCTGAGTAGCCCCCCAACAGCACAGCGGGACTGCTGCTTTGCAAAAAATAGCACCAATAAAAACAATCCATCCATTGTCTTCCACTTGTCAAGAGGCAGGGTGCACCCTGTACACGTTGCAAGCCTGTCACAGAGCTAAAACAGAGAAACAGACAACCATTCACACCGATGAGCAATTTAGACTCACCAATTAACCTAACCCTAGTTACTGCATGTCTTTAGACTGTGGGAGGAACCCACAGTAAACATGCAAACTCCACACAGAAAGGCCCGGGCCAAGGTGGATTCGAACCCAGACCTTCGTAGCAGTGAGGGAGCACTGCTAACCACCATGCCACTGTGCTGCCCACTAATAATTAATATGAGAAATGCCTCCTGCTGTATGGAGTGCCCAGAGTGCCAAAATAAAATAAATATATCATTAAATAAATGAATGTGTTTAATGAATTAAAAGTGGAAATATATAATTAATGCCGTTTTATTTAAAAACATTAATTTTGTTATTTAACTGTTTTTGTGCTACAATGTATCATGAATTTATTTGCATTACATTGTTTTACATTAGTTTAAAATAAAGCATAAGTATAGTGTTTACAATTATCTGTATAAACATTTATATATAATATATATTTATTAAGCAAATTCAAATTTGCTTTGAAATAATTTTATTACTACATGCAATGATAAAAAATCAACTACGTGTTAGTCCATCTGCGTCCCCTATGCTTTACTATCTGTGGCTTCCAGCTCCACTGTTTTTACTGAACATGGAGATTTTGCAAATTAACTACTTTAAAAAAAAAAAACTGACTAAAGGCAACGGCTTCTTAATCAAATGAATTAACTGCCAGTTTTTTGTTTTTCTAAAATACACACTAGCCCATTCCTGTATGTGATCATTAATTTTACCAGTTTTCCACTAATTTACACACACTAACGCTGGAAATGGGAACAAGTGTTTCACTGTAGGAATGGCCAGACAGATTTGGGGCTTTAAGAAACTTTATAAATGGCAATAGGAAAAAGATCTGCCAAATGCTAATAGTGGCACATTGGAAAATGAATACAAGCCACCATGTTGTCACCAACTGAGTACGTCCATGTGTCTAGGATGTCTCCAGGACTCAGCTGGACCCTGCTAATGAGCACATCCTGACCATTATCACCTATCTTGGTTGTGGAGTTTCGTCACTGTTCTTGGGAATCACTGTTCTCACGTACACAGCTTTCGAGTAAGACTCTGACCATGGAGTTGTTATTTTAAACATGAAGTCTGCTTTTTCCACCATCTGCTTTCTGTTTACATGCAGCGCTGTGGGTCCAACTACAGCCCTGTCAACACCAATTCAAATAAGTCTAAGAACTACCACTTTTCTTTAAGGCACACGTTGTTTTCAGTGTTACTGAAGCTTCACTGTCATGCTGTAGTATTTTAATACTTGCATTTGTTTGTTGATTTTACTTCACCACTGAAGGTTTCACTGTACGCGTATCTGCATTCAGCATGAACATTCATCTAACCTCCTGACTTCCTCCACTTTGTTCATGTCCCTCTCAGAAAGCTTCGTCGAGACTACCCCTCTCAGATTCTCATCAACCTCTCTCTGGCTCTGCTGGGTTTGAACCTGGTGTTTCTGGTTAACTCCTGGCTATCCTCCTGGGGTCTGTACCCCCTCTGTGTGGCTGTAGCGTCCACTCTGCACTACTTCCTGCTGGCATCGTTCACCTGGATGGGTTTAGAGGCCGTAAACATGTACTTCGCCCTCATCAAAGTATTCAACGCCTATGTGCCTGCTTATATACTCAAGTTTTGTGTTCTGGGATGGGGTGAGTCATATTTTTGCGTGACTGACTTTCAGTTAATTGCAGCATGGAAAACATTACTTATATGGTGTGATGACACACTGAAAGCTGTAAAAATCTCAAAGGGGAACCATTATGCTCATTTCTGGGTCCATCTCTAGATTCTTAGACTAATCTAGTGGAGTCTTAGAATTTAAGAATTATGATAATTCTTAATCATATACTGGGCCCCAGTCCATAGCATCAAACCATTTAGTTCCTTTCCCTTGAAACCACCTTCTGATTGGCTACACTTCATGAAAGGAAAATTTAAACAGCGGGTGAGAGGAAATGATTGGCTCACAGCCAGAGCAATTTGCTTTAACATGTTAAGGATTTCCTCTCTTTGACATGATAAAGAGCCAAAAATAGAAAATAAATTTAAAAAAACTTTCTGAAAAAGACCTTTCGGAGAAATGTGAAGCCTGAACTTTAGCTTCATTTTAGTTTGGCTATGTTTCATATAATAAATAATAGCATCCATAATTAATGATCCATAAAGGGTAAATTTTAAAAGCAGTTAGATGTTATGTTTAATTTTTTCTGAGGGCACGGCGTGTGACTTATATGCATTTGAAATCTTCCTGCAGGGTTTCCTCTGGTTATCTGCATCCTGGTTCTCATCGTGAACAGAGAGGCCTACGGCAGTCACCTCTACACAGACACTCGCTCCACCTTTGAGCTGCTGGACGATTCTGATAGCTTGTGAGTTTTGGCTTCATCTTTTATTCATTTTTTCATATCTTGATGATGTAAAGAGCTGGAGGTTTCAATGCAACAGTCAGCTTTCATATCTATATCTATATCTATATATATATATATATATATATATATATATATATATATATATATATATATATAGATAGATAGATAGATATATAGATATATATATACATACATAAACACACACACACACACACACACCTATACATGTACACACACACACACACACACACATACATATACACACATTTTTTGTCACAGGTAGCTACAGCTACGAAAACTGTACTTGGAAAAAAAATAGCAACAGATATATCAGCATATTTTCTTCTTATATAATTATTTAAGCAAATTCATGGCGTTAAACCATAAATCCTAAAAATCTGATAAAACTCAACATCTTCACATTTAATTTTCAGTCAGATCAAGTTAATGTGGCTTCATCCTGAAAGTCATGTAACATGGTATTACAGTCTCAATAGGCTAGAATGTTAAGTCATTAGCACATTTTCATTAGCTGCAGAAGGCAGGGGGTTCAAATACAACCACACTTTCATTTGAATACTTCACCTCACACTGATCATTGATCGTGTTCTCTGAGCTCCTCCCGTCTTCTGACGCCCCGTCTCGTTTCCATTTGTTACTCCCTCAGCTGCTGGATCCAGAATGATGTCACATTTTATGTGTCTGTGGTTGCCTACGCTGTGCTCATCTTTCTCTTCAACACTGGGGTAAATCATTTAAGCATTTCATTAAAGTTTTTACTTGTTAATTTGTTATGGTGTGGTATGGTGTTAAATAAGACAATTTAAATCAAATTTTCAATCACTATACAGGATTTAACAGACAGCAGTTTTCATACTCATTATTTAAGAGTTGGAAACATTCCTCAGAGATTTCAGTCCATATTGAGCATCACATGGTTGCTGCAGATTTGTCAGCTGCACATCCATGATGTGAATTCACCACATCCCAAAGGCGCTCTACTGGATTGAAATCTGGTGACTGTGGAGGCCATTTAAGTACAGTCAACTCACTGTCATGTTTAGGAAACCAGTCTGAGATGATATGAGCTTTGTAATATGGTGCGTTATCTGGCTGGAAGCAGCCATCAGAAAATGGGCACCCTGTGGTCATAAAGGGATGAACGTGGTCGGCAACAATACTCAGGTAGGCGGTGCTCATTTAATACTAAGGGTCCCAAAGTGTGTGAAGAAAATACCACCCATACCATTACACCACCACCACTGCCTTGTATTAGCATGGAACACTGATACAAGGCAGGATGGAGACATGCTTTCATGTTGTTTAAGCCAAATCCTGATCAAACCAGCTGAAAGTTGCAGCAGAAATTGAGACTCACCAGGCCACGCAAAGTTTTTCCCAATCTTCTATTGTTCAAATTTGGTGAACTTGTGTGAACTGCATCGTCAATATCCATTTCTTAGCTTACAGGAGTGGCACCCAGTGTGGTCTTCTGCTGCTGTAGCTCATGTTCAGAGAGCTCTTCTGCATACCTCGGTTGCAATGAGTGGTTATTAGCTTGAAACAGTCTGGCCATTCTCCTCTGACATATTTTCTCTTTTGCAGACCAGTTTCTGTAAACGTTAGAGGTGGCTGTGTGGGAAAATTGTTCAAAGTCACTTAAATCACCTTTCTTGTCGATTCTGATGCTCAATTTAAATTTTAGCAGGTTGTTTTGATCATGTCTGGATGCCTAAATGCACTCAGTTGCTGCCATGTGATTGCAAGATTAGATGTTTGCATTAATGAGCAGTTTAACAGCTCTACCTAACAAAGTGGCTGGTGAGTGTATGCTCTACTTCAGATCTTCTATCAGAGGGGACTTTATTACTGTGTATATTTGTCTTTAATTCAATTCCCATTTTCCTGTAATCTAACTACTCGGAGCCTTCTTTTGAATCCCCTCTTAGGTTTTTGTGGTGGTTCTAATCCAGATTCGTCGAATGCGAGTCAACAGCCCAGCAGGGACCAGGAGTGGAGTCATGCAGGACTTAAAAGGAGTTGCCAGTCTGACCTTATTATTAGGACTTACATGGACTATTGGCTTCTTCAGCTGGGGGCCGGCCAAAATAGTTCTGCTCTACCTGTTCTCTGGATTCAACAGCCTGCAAGGTTGTCTTTTTGTACCGAGACAGTTAATGAAAGGTTGATAACATCCAGCATGTCTATAAACAAAAAGCACAGAAAAACATACTAAACTTAATTTTCTCTTAAGTTTGAAAGTCATCATTAGCTTTGCAATTTAAAGATGCACTTTACTAATTTTACCTCCAGTTATTTAGTTTCAATCTGTTGAGGTTTGGAAGGTCTTCAAGGTCAACTTAATGATTTATTGGTCAAAACTGACAAATTCTCCTAACTTTGAAACTATGATTCTTACAAGTGTGGTGTGTATTGGCAACATATAGAAAGTACCTATAAAGGCCTTTCTTTTAAGTTGACCCCAAAGTGTGTTACATCTTTAAAGAGAGTATTGTCAATAGAATGAGCTGCCTGGTTAGTTAGAAAGCTCACGCTTTTCATGTACAGTTGTTTAGAAATAAGTACCTATTATGCATTACCTACTCCTACATATGACTTACTGCACTTCAAACCTCTTAAAGTACATTTAAAAAGAACAAAGACAACAAAATGAATTCAGTATATACAAATTACAATGCCATTCCCTTAAAAGTAAATGCTGCGCAGAGTGAGCTGCCTTGGCGGAGGTTTGCACTTTTGTGAGTGATTCTTGTTGTGTGAAGATTTGCTAACCACATGCGCAGTTTTGCACAACAACCTACTTCACAATCAAAGTTCAAAAGAAACTTCGATGTAAAAAAAAAAAAAAAAAGATGAAAAAGAAGAAATCAAAGAGCCAAATGATGCAACTATTTCACAACCAGTTTCACCTCCGCTGGCCTCTCTTATAATACTTTCTTTGATATGGAGTGACGCAACCACCACTGTTTACTTCTATATATGAAATTACTCCAGAGAAAGTTGGAAATACCTGCTGAACGAACAAAGAGCCACAAACCCAGATTCTCTCTAATATTCTAAAAGCTCATGACATTTTCTTACTTTTCTGTTTATTGCAGGGTTTTTCATATTCTTCTTCCACTGTTTAATGAAGGAGAATGTCAGGAAACAGTGGAGGATTCACCTCTGCTTTGGACGCTTTCGACTTGAGGAGCACTCTGGTACAACACTGTGACTTTATCACTTTAGTTCAGCTGGTTATATGGCAACTTTTTTGTTGAGGCTCATAAAGTATTAATGAAATAACTACACATTATTGGTACAAAGACTTGATCTCACTGGATATAAATAACTGCTTCCATCTAACAAATTTGTCTTGGTGGTTTTGGCTTGTGCTGTTAAAGTTCCAATTATGTGGTAACTTACAATGAAAGCAATACAATAAACGCAGCTTGGACTTGATTTCTATTACCTCTGTCTGCCACTGTTGTCCAGAATGGAGCAACTCGGCATCAATTGGAGTTCTGGCAAAGCCCAAAACAAATCCTCCAGGAGCACCAAGGCCGTCAGGTGGCTCGACTAAGTCCAGCTCCACGGAAAGCACATCGGCTTCCTCCAACTACAGCCAGAGAGATTCATCCTGCAAGAGACCAAACTTGGGTGAGAAAACCAAGCAGAACACATCCCGACTAAACTCATAACTATGAGGCATTTTAGTGCACTTAAATGTCAAAAAAGATGAGACAGTGCAAGATAAATTAAGTACATGATGACATTTTAGTGGGATTCTTCAGTGGTCTTTCTTCTGTTGAAGAATTTCCATGGCCCTAATCTATTGGAAGACATTTAAGCTCACAATTAAAAGTTCCAGTTCATCTTGTTTGGATTCAGCCTCCTTAAAATAAAATGATGATCAGAGATTTAGTCAGACATCACAGTCACATTCGCCCGCCAGAATCACAGTGAAGGTCACTGCTTACATTAATGAGACTGCACTGACATTAAATGATTACAAGACTTTGTAATTAAGCTGCATTAAACACAAGTAAAAAGGACATCCCCACTATTCCTTAAAAGGTTTCCTTCACCATCTGACAGCTCAACCTAAGTTTAACTCCCAACTCTCAGGCATACATCCTCCACCAACATGTGAGAAATAATCAGTTTTTCACACCTCTAAATTGCTCACAGATGTTTATTTATTTTGCAGGTCTTTTTATGAATTCCTTGACTCTTCCTCAAGCTCAAAGAAGCCCTTCAGGTACAGGAGGTCTGCCCTCCTACAGGGGAGTGAGCCCCACACCTGGCTGGAGGAATCACTTGCTGCACCAGCAAGAACAAAGATGAGAGCAACACATCAACTACCACTAAAATGTTTGGGCCACTTTGTGTTAGAAAGAGGGACCTTTGTAATATAACACGAAACTGATCAGAAATATTGAAAATAATTATTTATCATTACATAAATTATAAATGTTAATGTGTTTGATTTTTAGCAGCCACCACTGCTGTTTTCTATGCAGCATTGCGTCAAACTGATTTGAGTGTCTGCAGCAGCGAGATGTATGGGCTACACGTTTTAAAAATCTGATTCTGAAACTTTCCGGAGTGGTCATATAAGAAATGAAGTTTATACCAGGGGGTAGAGCTGCTAAAAACTGCTAAAAAGAAAAAGCACCAAACAGAATTTTTCATACTCCCTCCACTGACAGCCACAACATGGAACTTGTGGGTAATGAAGCTGCCTGCGGCTGATCTGTTTCTCAGTCTAACGACTGTGATGCTCTTCTCCTCTTGATCAACTGTGTACTGGTGCTTCTCTTTTCCATCCCTGTTAGAGCCTAAATGTGCTGTTCTGTGAAGGGAGGAGAGCACAGTGTTGTATAAAGTCTTCAGTTATTTGGCACTGTCCCACATGGACTAAATGTAATTTCTTAGAACCAGAACAAGAGACGTGTTTCAGAGGAAAGTTTGTTTATTTGAGACTAGAACTCAAACTGCAGGCTGATACAGTACACACATAACTAACCAGATATCAGTTTTTTAAACATCCATCCATCCTCTTTTGATTATCCAATTCAGGGTTGTGGGGGGCTATCCCAACTGATATAGGGCAAGAGGCGGGGTACACCCTCTATAGCCAGTCTGTCTCAGGGCTTACACAGAGAGAGACACACACACACAACCATTCACACTCACATCTATGGGCAAATTAGAATCACCACTTAACCTAACCCCAGTAAGTGCATGTCTGTGGACTGTGGGAGGAAGCTGGAGCACCCAGAGAGAACATGCACACTCCATACACAAAGGCCAGGACAGATGGTGGATTCAAGCCCAGGACCTTCTTACTGTGACGCAACAATGCTAACCACCACGCTGCCCCAAATTTTTAAACGAGCACAACCAATTTGTGTTGTGCCAACATAACTGGAAGATTATATTTCTAATGATGTCTTAGATTTAAATAAACTTAGGCAACCTAATATGGCACTGCAGCACAGAACAGAATGAATGCTGATATAAAATACTAAATTTATAATCAATAACTGTCATTTGAAATATTTCTATAATTAAATGTTATTTTACACTTAAAAGATTAAAATAAATATGCTTTTATTTTAAACAAATACAGCTGCGAAGTGATCTCAAAGTTTTGAGCAGCTGTGTATACCGCTGCAACCACATACACGCTCACAGTCACAGTGTGCTTCAACTCAGGATACACAGAGATGTGTAAAGTGCGGGCATCATTGTATTCCAGCTTCATTAGATACTGTTTTTTATGCAATTCTATTGTTTTTGTTTTTGGTAAATATTGTAAAAGAGCCTGTAATTATGGAGACACAAGCAGTTGAATCAGTTCCAAGGAGGAGTTGGTTGCCAAGCAACTGGTGAGTGGAGCCATGGTGACAATGAACTGTGGTACCACGCAGTTTGTGTGAGGAAAAAAAAAATTAATTTAAGATGACAGAACTCTCACTGTGTTCATCTTTATCCCAATTTTTTTTGCCAGAAACCGCGCTCAAAAACAAACAATCACTCCTTAAGCAACTCGCACAAAGATCACCACTTTTTTTTTTTTTTAAACATGGTTACGAGTCCCATTTTGTTCTTGACACACTTTTCCTGATCAATATATGATGTTTCTGAATAATTAGTATAATTATGGACATCTCTGCTGCTCACTTTAAAGACCCCACAGAAACAAGTTCAGTCCTGAGGCAGTAACCTGTTTTAATCAGGCAGCTGCCATTGTTCCAGGCTGGTTTGGAGCAGTGTGGAGTCACAACTCATCCATCTCTCACCACGATGTCTGACAGATTACTGACGATATTTTAGTTTTATATTTCCTGTCTCACCTTTACATCTGCACAAAGGGCTGTCAGCAGTTCTGTCACACTTCACCTTTCACTTCCAGGATGCAGGAGAGGTGTTGACTGAATCGCTACTGTAGGTAAATTTTGAGGTCATAGTTTTTGAGCTGTACAAGTTGCAGATTAAATAATGTGTGTACAAAACAAAACAGTGCAATGAAACGTTGTGCAGTGGAGCACGCACACAGAAAATTTTATATTTATATATTAATGTTTCTCCCTTTATCGTTTTACCTCATCTTGTTCTATTTTACACAAGCAATGTCAAGTAGAGAGATATGAGAACTAGTTGTTTTGTTGTTTTCTTAAAGTTACAAAAAAAAAAAGATAAAAACAGACTTCTTTACAAACCTTATTTTGGTTCTTCAGCTGCTGATCTGATCCTGATTTGACTACAAAAAAAACAAAAATCACATTTAAAAGAAGTATTTAAAACAGTAGTGAATTAAAATGACATTAAATTTAAAAATAAAATAACAGTTACCTGTTCATAACAGCAGCTACATAAACTGACTTGTTAATTTTCAAGCTTTAGGCACGAGGACCACACATGAATAATGTTGCTCAATTCTACTTGACACTGCAAAGAAAATGTTCCCTATTTTGTGCACTCTCAGTCTTCGAGCAACGTGTTTCCACCCACAACTCATTCAAACTGACTCCTTCAGTCTGGTGTGCAACAGCAGGGCCTTGTTTATTCTTCTCGAACGCCTACGCAAACTGAAAACTCTAATGTCATACATAAAACAAAACTACAATTACTGTTGAAGGTAATTAGCAAAAGTGCACAAAAGAACAGCAAATCAAATCTCAGGAGGAACTTAGATAAACATCGACGTGACCGGTTTCTGGCTGAGTTCAAGAGCTAAAGCAATCCACCAGCTTCTTTGAATTCCACAGCCCTGCATGGATGTTCAGGAACTGCTGCCTGACCAGCTCTTTGACTGTCTGGTAGGCACCGGCTTCCACCTACAAAACAATAAAACCCTTTACATCATCATACATCACGTATGTGGACTAAAACCACAAATCTCTATTATTCATATAATGAATAGCTTCACACAGGATTCACAAACCTTGACGCTGTGGTACGTGGGAAGCTCCAGCAGATAGGTGTGCCCACCCAGCTGTGCGACTTGGCGGAAATAACTGTAGAGGGCTCTCTTGCAAAGTCTACTGGAGAAGCCAGGCCCACTCACAGAGGGAGAGCTGGAGGTACAAGAAAATCCACCATTAATATTTTACCACCAATTAAAGTACGACAAACTATTTTTAAAAGGAAGCTATTTTTTTTAGGCCCATTTGATGAAATGTTATCTCCATATTTCTTCTTAAAACACAGCACCTGCCATTGAAGACCAGTAACATTACTTTACATTTGGCATTATTTAAATTATTTTGTTAGAAAAGGACAAAAAGACAGGAAAGCGAAGAGAAAAAGAGGGAATGACTGAAAAAGGCCTCAGGCAGACATGAATACATGCCAGTGTGGTAAGGACTTGTCCTCTGGTACATGTAATCCACGCTCCACCAGGTGAGCTACAAATTATTTAAAGCTGTAAAAACCACTTTTCACCTGTTGAGATTAAGTGAAAAGGAAAGAAAAGGAAATTAAACTGCTGGCCTGGTTTGGCTGTGCAATCAAGCCTTCATTTTCCTGGACATTTTTGTAGCTGGTGTCTGACAGAATTGGAAAGTGAAAGAGAGGCAACCACTATTAAAGTTGCAGTGTGTAAAATGTTCACCGCTAGATGTTAATTGATTGCAGTTAGCCGAGTTCCGTTTTCTTATCCCTCCTAATTCAAGTGTGGCTGCTGTAGGACAAACATATTTTAGTCAGCCAAGAGAAATCAAACACATTAAATTTAGACCACACCCTATAACAGCTGCAGTAGTCCAGTGTGTTTCTATTACTGTTGGTGTAAAAAAAAAATGCATCTGTACACATTATATTTGAACATATCTGAATAATTTCAACAGTTGACAATAAACCAGGAAATCGGACTCTTGACACTTAGCGAATAAACTCATACAATGTGAGAATGACATCGAGCTGTTTATCAGAGGGAAGTGTGATTTTTAAGACATTCGAGTCTAACGTTAGCTGGCATAATATTAGCTTCCAACCAGCTGCTGCTGTTCAGCCGGCTCGTCAGCTGTCCAGAGATGGAGGGGTCGCATGTCCAATCTGCTGACAAGTAATTGCCACAATATTGGGAATAAATGAGCATGTTAATGCACATTTTTGTGTGTTAGTACCCTGATTTCAGTTCAGGAAATGAGGCTCGAGGTGATGAGGAAGAGGATGACAATGTTATTAAGATGCCAGTGGTGTTGTCCCTTTCCTTCACCGTTTCGCTTCTTTGGTGAAGGGGACCCCTTCTCCGATGATAAAACATAGGTATGAACCTTCATATCTTGAGTCTGAAGGTGCAGGCACTAATTTAAATGACCCTACATGGCATACAAACACCTGCGAGTTCTCTTCTTTTCCGCTCCTGGCGTAATGTGTATGTGGCCGGTCTCCAGCCACATACGTAAAACACGATTAATCGGAAGGGAGATGTCCTTCCCAGCCACTGTATTCAAATATGGTGGGGGAACACGGCGGCTTCCACAAACTGGTGCCCGCTCCTATGTATTTTTAATGGTTTAATTATATGTGAGAAAGCATCGAGCTTGTTGAAAGATGTAATTACACACTAATCTATGTATATTTATGAGTACAATATCCTTTTTTCTATTAAATAGTCTCAAATTTCTGACTGTACCTTTAATGCTGACGGTGTCATTCTTCAACAATACAATCAATATAAACATAATTTGAAGGAAAAAAAAAGCTGTATTTTGCCATTTAAATGCACTTTCAATCCCACAATATTCAAATTTTGAATTCTGCATTATTTGATTTTCATACTGCTGGATGTGCATTAGTCCATTTCCTTCTTTTGTAGTCTGACTTGATGTACAGGCATTATTTGAAGTTACATGTTACAACATGCAAAACAGATGCGTCCAAAATTTGAACTAGGAGCCCCGTAAAATAATCAGACCTTCTTGTCTAACGATATAGATAATGTGCGGTGATTGTAATTAGCCATTTAGAAAGCAGAAGGATGTCAGAGGATGATACCCCTTCAAGTATCCACTCTTAAGGCCAAAAATTGTAAAGGCAAAATGTCCTCTCATTGCAGCCCTGCAGCTTGTAGTAGTTTTGACCATTGTAGCACATCCAATGTTACTCTGGTGGGTACACGCTCTGCTTCAGAGCCTATTTGTGCTAAACATCAAAATGTCTAGCCAGACTTTTTTTTTTCTCTCCACACTGCTGAGACAAGGTGTGGCTGTGGTCTGGCTGAAAAAGAGAGGATGGGTTTCCTGCAAGCAGCACTTACCACTGCCACTAGCACATTTCTTAGGGGGAAACTCTGGAGTGAGACCCAGGGAGAGCAGACCAGCAGCCTATACAGACAAAATGTGGAGGAGGTATTGAGTGTGACAGCACTCACAGAAGCCGACATTAGCAGAGCCTGTTCAGGGAGACTGATGTAAAATAATTTAAGGTCTCTTCCACCCTGACACCATCTACAACCTGTAATATTCTACAAAAACTAACTTTCTCTATTACGAGACAATCGATACTTGGAAGAACTCAACAGTCATTCCCTTGTAGGCTAAGGAGGTTTTCAGGAAACAGTCAATTGCTTCAGTGCTCAAAACCACAGCTAAAAGATGCTTAGAGTAATTGGCATGGTATTTGGGAATTTTAACTGTAGGTGTTCCTAAACCCAGCCATGGGAGGTCCATAAGTCAGTGTACTCAACCCGGTGGTCCCAAGCCAGGGGAAATGAAGAAGGCTGCATCAGAAAGAGCACTGGGCATAAAATGTTTGCGAAATCAAACACGCAAATCGTCAAGAATGAGATTTCTATACTGGGTTGATCAGGGTCTGGGTTAAGACCGATGGTGGCCAAGGTGCCAGGTGAAACTGTGCTACTGTTGGCCGAAAGGAAGGGAAGAGAAAAAGGGAAGCTGCGTTCAGGGTCAGCAGAGAGAAGGAAAGGGCAGGAGGGTCGCGGTGAGAGTCGAGACTTTACCAGTCACAGTTCCTACATTTAAAGGGAGAGCTGGCTGATATGGTGGAGAAAAGGAAGGCAGATATACTGTGTTTGCATTAGCTCAGGTGGCAGAGAAGCAAGGCCAGGAGGTGGATTCAGACTGTTCTATCCTGGTGTACAAATTTATTAGATCACCATCCAGTGAAAGGTTTTTGCCAAACAGGCCCAAAATTAACAGTATTGGTAAAAAACAAAATAATTTTTTGTGTTTCTGCGGGTAATCAACAGTATGTACAAGTTCTTCAACCAAAATTATATTTTTAATATTTAAACATAATTGTTATCCATGAGTTTTCAAATTAATAGTTTTATTTAACAAGAAAAAGCACAAAAAAATAGTAAAACATTACTATTCTTTTTTATTTAAATACCAGTTATTTACTTGCATTCCTAAAGAGAAATATTCTATTTAGTGGATGAAAGTTATGCTTACTTAATTTCTGTCTTTCCAAATTTGGGTATGAAAATGTGAATTCAGTAATTTTTAGTTTTAAACAAGTTTTGACAGATTTTTAAAATATTAGCATTAAGAAATAAAGTATAAAAGTGGAGGAAGGTGCACACAGATGGACTGCATCTTATGCAGATGGTGCAATCTGAAAGAGATGGGAGACTGCAAAGTAGTGTCAGGGGAGAACGGAGTCTGTAGGATGACTTTGGACAGTAGAAGCAGCAAGTGATGGAAGAGGCAAGGATTAAATGGTGGGAGATGAAGAAGGCTGCACAGAGTTTGGGGGGGGGTGCTAATGCTAATTAGCAAGCTAATGCTAACTGCTAAAAGCTGCTCCCATTTGTTATTTGAGTGAAGGGGCCTACATATGTACCCAGAAAGCACATCTGAAGCCTATTCACAGTCTTTGTAAGCCTGTAGGTACATTTCTTGTGGTGCATGCAGGTTAAGTTCAGAGAGGATTTTCAGTTATATACGTAGGACCAACGCAGAACTCTAAATCAGGCCTTATTAGATTCATAGAGTGAATTTTTGCATATAATCCAGAAGGGTTACACTTGTATATCATACATGTAATGTGTACAAGAGTGCCGTGTCCTTCCACTAATGGGTTTGCAAAAATCACGTAAAAAGCATACACAATAAAATAATTTTTTTTTTAATCAATCAGCTGCTAAAAGCATTTTCTATGTTCAAATGTCAGCCACCATGTTGAAAGCATAAATTATCACGATTTTAATGTAACAACAGAAAGTGAGATCATCTTGCTGAGAACTGTAGTTTTTTCTTGAAGGCCTTTCATAGGTGCTGAAAAGTAATGTTTGACTATGGCTTTCTGAATGCAAGTAGGGCTGCAGCTATAGATTATTTTAGTAATCGAGTATTCTATCAATTACTCCAATCAAATCAAGTAAGCTGATAAAAAATCATTTTATGTATTAACAATTCATCTGCACATTTTAAGTTCTGTACTGCAGTTTCACTGCAGTGAAACAGGATGGATGGAGCAGCTACAAAGTTCTGTTTCTTCATGTTGCTGATCAGGTGGTTGATGAAGGAGGTTACAGGAGCAAGCACTGCTGCGTCTTTCCCTCCACCTGAGATCACCATCTCAGTAACGGCTCCACCTCTTTGCGCTTGCTGCGCGTGTGCAGACAGACTGCATGTAAAACAGCTGCTGTTGTGTTTTTGTTGAAAAACTGGGGGCTGCATGAGCTTAACGCTGTAATGCTTTTTGTTCACAAGCATCCTCAGAATTACGTTTCTACTGCAGGTCTATTTTTATTCGCTAATCAAGGACGAAAGCATAAAAAAATATTCTGACGGAGCCCCTCGATACTGGGGCGGGGGGGCACCAAACGATTGCTAGCGCTATGACAGCCCCTGCTAGCAAACTGTGGTTATAGTGATCATTCTGGTGGCTACAGCTGACGTAAAGAAAGAGTAACAGCTGACATCCTCTGCACAGGAAAAACTTGTCAGCGATGATCCACTTGTGTTAAATCATGCCTAAAATTTTCATTTGATTTTCATTTTTCCTCTTACTTCTCCTCCCATTCATGCAGGTTGTCATTTTGATTTCTGTAGCCCTCAAAATCAAGCGCGCGCACGACTGTAGGGAGATCAAACGTGCACATTGTGAACTTTCTGTGCTCTGTGGTAGATTGCAAATTGCAGGGAAATAATACAGGCGCAAGCAGTGATAAAAGCAGCAATCTAGCCGGAAGTGAAGCGGTGAAATCCTCAGCCCGGCGCGGCGACTGGTGATCAGCCGTTAGCTAGAACACTGAGAAGACTGACGTACAGCAAAGAGAAAGGTGGCAAAGGAAAAGGCTTGTAGTGAGTTGTGTATAAGATTGGTCACTAAGGAAAGAGAAAAGAGTTGTATCGATTGGCTAGACAGAAATATCTACAGTAGCCAGAAAGGATGTGCAGCAGGTTAGGGTGGTTAAGGATAGAGATTCAGTGCTGACAAGATAGAAAGAATATTTTAAGGAGCTCATAAATGAAGAAAATGAGAGAGAGGAGAACAGATGGAGGAAAGTTAGTGAATCAGGAAGTGCAGAGGATTAGTAAGGAAGAAATGAGGGCAGCTATTTAGAGAACGAGTGGAACGGCAGTTGGTCCAGATGATATACCTGTGGAGGCATGAACATGTCTAGGACAGAGGGCTGTAGACTTTTTTTTTTTTAAAACCAGATTGTTTAACATAATCTCGGAGAGTGAGAGGATGCCTGAGAAAAGGAGAAGTGTACTGGTACCAGTTCTCAAGAACAATGGTGATGTGCAGAGCTGTAGTAATTACAGAGGGATAAAGCTGATGAAACATACCATGAAAATAAAGGAAAGAGTTATTGAAGCAAGATTAAGGAGAGACGTGAGCAGCAGTATGGCTTCATACCAATTAAGAGCAATACATATACGATGTTTGCTTTAAGAGTGTTGATAGAGAAGTAAAGAGAAGAAGGTGATAGAGAAGTAAAGAGAAGGTCAGAAGGAGTTGCACTCTGTCTTTTTGGATCCAGAGAAACCAGCTCTGACAGATGAGGTCAGACAGGAGTCTCTGTGGACTACGATGTTTGCAGGTGAAACTGACATCTGTAGTGAGAAAAGGGAGCAGTTGGAAGAGATTCAGGCAAGGTGGAGGCATGCTCTGGAGAGAAGATGAATGAAAATCAGTAGAAGCAAGACAGGATATATGAGTGTGAATGAGAGGGAGGCAGGTTCAACAGTGAGGCTGCAAGGAGTAGAGGCAGTGAAGGAAGATGAGTTTAAATGCCTGTGGTCAACCACCCAAAGCAACTGAGTGCAGGCAGGATGGAGTGGGTAGAGACAAGTGTCAGCATGATACCAGCAAGAGTGAAAGGGTAGGTTTACAAGATGGTAGTGGGACCTGCTATGATGTATGATTTGGAGATGCTGGCACTGACAAAAAAACAGGAGGCCGAGCTCGAGAAGGCACAGTTGAATATGCTACGATTTTCATTAGAAGTGACCAGAATGGACATCATTAGAAATGAATACATCAGAGGTACAGCTCAGGCTGAGTGGTTTGGAGAGGCCTGGTGTGACCAAACAGGATGCTAGGAATAGGGTGAGATGGAGGCAAATGATCTGCTGTGGCAAACCTAAAAGAGAACAGCTGAAAGAAGAAGAATCAGTAGATGTTCCTGCCAATCTTTCAGTCCCTCTGCACACTTCATGTCCTGTATTCCTGTACTAAATCTCTTCTGTTTCAGGAGTCTCTTGTTCTTTGCTTTTTATAGCTGATTATTTAGAACATGCTGCAGAGCTCATCCTAACACTTAAATGTACGATGTTGCCTAAAAATAACAGTTCAAGCTGGAGGACAGTAGCTGAAATAGGCAGGAACACTGTGGTGACAAAAAATGATTTTAAATCTATTTTTGGCTGTAATCTCTGCTCAAGGACAACACAGACTCCAGAGAAAGCCGTGTCTGTGTCACACCAACTACTGGACATAAGCAGTTGTCAGCAGGAGCCCGAGGCGACACAGAGGTTGTCAAACTAGACAACTCTGATGACAGTTCTACTCTTTTTCTAGAAATGGCAGCAGAAGTGTAAATGATATATTGGTCACAAATTATGGTGCAGAAAAACATTAGCGCACATTTTCTAAACTTCCACTAATTCATGACAAAAACTGATTTCTTGAACAAAGCATCTTACCCCTCCACAATCAAGCCCTTGCTGCTGTCCAAAACTTCAATGTCCTTGTCCCCGAGGCACCAGTTGATGCTGAGATTGTCGTGATGCAGAGAGGGCGCAGCAGGTCCCACGTAGTCCCCACAGAGAAAGATGATGTCATGTTTCTTGTAGGGCTGAGGCAGACAGATCTGCCATCCATCAACCAGTCGCTTGTTGGTGATATCAGACACCTCCTGGTTCAAGAGCTTCTGGCCTCCTAAGGGTTTGGAAACAAATTTACAAGAGAAAAAAAAAAACTGATATATAACTGTGTAAAATTTCAAAAATTAATTTAAAAGAAAAAAGTCAAAAATTGAAAATCCATCTCCACTATTTTGTAGAGTCTTACCCAAAGGGTATTTCAAATATAACTAAGGAGTAGCGAATTTAGCAAAAAGCTGACGGCTGGACGGCTCAGTATCAGATCAGCTCTGCTGAATGTCGTCTGACAACAGAGCTAAGAAATAATTAAAAAAAAAAAACCTTGACAATATTTCCAATATTTTGAAATACCCTGGTTCCCAGTCTTGATGATACATGGATATGATGAATGATTCCACTGTAAATATACAGTACTGTGCGAAAGTCTTGAGTCTCCCCTCATTTCTTAATTTTTTTTCTACCATGGTTTTTATGTTTGTTGAGGCACTTAACACTCACCTGTTAATCAAAATAAATAAATAAATAACACCTAATTCAATGAATGAACAAGGGTTGCGTCTACACATAACAAAACTTAGAAAAAGAACCCATTTTAAATGGTATATTTAGGCACTTTGTTACAAGCAGCCTGTTGCAAAAAGCACATCGCTGGCTCACATTTCATTAGTTCAATCTATGAAAAATGCACAGATAACACAATTTGACAGGCATAAAATAGTATTTTTTCACCAACAAGTTATAAGAGTTATTAGCTGAAAATTGGGCATCTCTGCATGGTGTGCAGTGTGTCCTTAAAGAAATTTGTGGAAAATAGACAAGTGGAGGACAAAAGACGACGTGGGAAGCCTAAACAGTCATCTACAGTATCTGAAGGTCAAAAAGAAAACCCAGCAGTGACCTGACACAGAACCTGAGAGATGCATCTGGCTCTTCTGTTGATGATCTACTGTTCGCTAAAGTTTTTGGTTCAAACTGTTGTCAGTATGTACAGAGGAGGTCAGGAGAGAGGTATAACAGTGAGTCTCTAGGTTCTATTATGTCTTGGTGCTGCATTTTAGCCAGTGGTGTTGGGGATCTTGTGAAAACTGATGAAATTATGAATGCAGGAAAGTACAATCAGAGTTTCATCCACCATGTAATACCATTTGAAAAGTATCTGATTGGCCACAGCTTCTTTTTTCAGCATGACAATGATCCCACTGTCAGTGCAGTAAAAGCATTTCTGGATAGGGGGGGGGAACCCACACATAATGGATTGGCCTCCCCAGAGCACGGACCTCATCATTACTGAAGCAGTGTGGGATCATTTTGACAGAGAACAGAACAAAAGGCAGCCAACATAAAGGAGAGCTTTAACTGTCCTTCAAAAAGCCTGGAGAACTATTCCTGAAGACTACTTTACATAAGAGAGTTCAGGCTGTGTTGAAGAATAATGGTGGTCATACAAATATTGACTTTCAAGCTTTTTGCCTTACATACTGTACTTCCATGTATGTTTGTAGATGTCTCAATAAATCACCTATTTTCATTGTTATCAAAATATAAAGAAATTGCAATAGTGTTCAAAAGACTCAAGAGAACACTACTGTAATAAATACGAAGGTACAGCCAACACCCATGGATGTACTGAAGACGACTAAATATGCTTCTTTCCATGGGCTTCCTCAAAGTTAGGGTCCATCATTATCCTTTTCTAGTTGAGCCAGCTGAGAACATGCACGTTTGTTCTCCACAACATGAATGGGATAAAACGGAATAATCATACACTTAATATTCAACTACTGTTTGTTTGTCTGATCAGCGTAGTAGCAAAATCTACTCAAACAATTTTCACGAACTTGGTGAGAGTGTACAGGCAAAGGAAGAAACCATTACATTTTGGTTTCTTCCTTTTTTTCAGAAAAACATCCAAGTATTCATTATCGGTTTAGCTGCACTCTCTGAATGCCCTTCTAGTGAAGAATCAATGCTTTAAAGTTCTTACCTAGCACCATGCTGGTGATGTAAAGTGGCTGAATAAAGTGGCTCAGTAATGCACCCTGAATCCCAGTAACAGTCCAGCGACACAACTTGTCACTACCAGACATGCAGCAGACTCTGGCACCCCAGAGACTCGGGTCAAGGTAGGCCACAGGGACCAGCAGGCCTTTGGCGTGATACTGCAGCTTCATGGAGGTCCAGGTGTCATTTGCTGTGCCCCTAAACAGGACATTGCATTATGTTTTACTCATTTAGATACCATTCGAGTCCAGCCAAAAACATTAGATTAATTATCATATTAAATTCCCTTCCTGCATCAATATAGAAAAAAAAAGATATACCTCAAATAGTCAAACAAAATTTAAGGTGCATTATAAACAAAATAGAGTTAATAATATTAACCCATAGACAGGTTAATATTAATCTGTGTTTTACAACATCTGCATGACACATTTCTCA
This sequence comes from Pterophyllum scalare, assembly GCA_024447675.2. NCBI lineage: Eukaryota > Metazoa > Chordata > Actinopteri > Cichliformes > Cichlidae > Pterophyllum > Pterophyllum scalare. The sequence goes on from JAMQGT020002606.1 coordinate 39,062, forward strand.
GAAGATAAACCCACAGTTTTGGAATGAGGTCTTTTACAAGTACAATGCAAAATATGGTTTAAAAAACAAAACATGTACACAGAAAGAATCAAAAGAAGGGACTAATTAACAGATTGGTGTACTTAAAGTAGAAGTTCTTAGGCGCTCCTTCGGGACACTGATTGGTGTAGAGATGCAAGCTGATCTTGGGTTTGAGCTGAAGCTGGTGGCTGCCTGCACTACTCTCAAAAATGCAGTTCTCCATGGCCTTTGGATCAGCATCAAAGAACAGCAAAAGCTGTTTATACAGAAACCTGAACACAAGCCAAAAAAAAAATAAAAAATAATATTACCACTTTGAGCTGCAGCAGCACTTTCAATGAATCAGATGCACTATAACTGCTAAAGAGTGAGTGAGCTGATGCAGCCTACTTCTTATATCTTCATCCTGAATATTAAGAATAGGCATTTAAGGTTAAGGTTTTCTAAATCAGAACCTACGCCATTTTCCATTCCTGCACTTTAACACCTGCATTCTTGAGATTTGTATGAAGCAGTTATTCATCCACTTAGGAAGTCGTTTTAGCAGTTTGTACCTTAAAAGAGCCCGTCTGGCGATGATGATGGCATGGCAGTCATGAACCATCACCCCATTGTAGCAAAGCAATTTGCTGCAACTTGAACGTCCAGCTCCCAGCGCCACTACCTTGTACTGCTCACATGGATGGTCTGCTGTATCCAAGACTTCTATGTGGAAAAGACAGTTTTTCTTATCAAAGCATCATTAGTTAACAGTGACTTTTTAACCAATGATGCTAAAAGGACAAAAGGACTCGGTGTATTGACAAGTTTCCTTGGAGATAGCTAAATGTCTAAAAAGCCAGTAAGATAGTAAAAGCAGCTCTCAAGCTTCAAAATGTCACATTTTGATAGTGATCTTATTAATCTGAGCATGTGTACTGCCGCCATACAACAATGCACAGATGGACAGTATTCCAGTTATCATTTACAATACTGTTAACTTCCAAAGGCCACATGGTCCCTATAATATACTTACACCATTGTAACTTTGTCAGACTTTATAGTAGAACTATTATGCTTTCTCCCCCCACTTCATATCTCTAGCTCTGAAACTAGAGTAGCTTAATATGATTCAGAATTCAAAATAAGCCATATTTATCTTATCTTTGGCCTTGAAGCAGATCCTCAGTCCATCCACTGAAATGAGCTGTTTTGACTCCTCTTTCTTTAAGGCCTCAGTCACACAGGCCCAGACACCAGTCGGTAGAAGAATCTGTATTTCCCGACTGGTTAGAAAGTGGTTGCCTGCTTTCATTGGGTGAAACCGGTCTCACAAACCTCCATGCAACTTTTACTTTAAAGCTGAGCAGTCTCTGTTTCTGGTTTGGTTGTACTTATAATACTTTCATACTGCTCAGCGAGTAGTTGGCGGGTTTTCTTTGCAACTGATTTCACCTAGCGACTGCCAGCAACCTCAAGCAAACACACACCAACAAGTTGGGGAATAAACATTTTCCCTAACAACCTATGATTGCCAGGGGGTCGCCAACTGGTCTCTAAATCAATCATCTTCTGGTTGGCTGAAGATTTTGAACAGCACGTGTGTGGAGCTGCAGTGCTTGAGTTGACAATATTAGGTTAAAAAAAAAATGCTGTCAGGAACTGAGCATTTAGAGCAGCCTGAAGCCTGAGATTTTGACTCATAGGGATTGCTTGTACATATGCTGACCTCAATATTTATAAGTGAGATTACATCACATCAGTCTAAATAGCAACTCTCAAACAACTGGGCCTTCTGTGCAGGATTGCCAAACAGCTGTGCAGGAAAACATTTACTAGTCATATCCAATTAGCTCTGAGCCCTCGCAACTTAGGAACAGTGCGTTAAAAGGAGCTTTATCTTATAAATGGTTCTCCTAAATTGACCCACTCAGATTAAAGCTGACACGGGGGACTTATAACTTCCATTATTTTATTTCACAAGAAGTGCCAAAAAATGTTTTTACATGCATATATCTACTGCTTCCATGATTATTTAAAGAAATAGTCTGCATATATTGCTTTAATTCCACAATATTATCTTTTAATGAGCGAACCATCATATTTAATGGTAAGCTCCAGTTGCCCCATATGTGATCTCACACACATTTTCTTATAATTGAGTGTGACCTTTTTTCATGCTCTGAAATCTTCATGATGTGGACTGCTACTGTCTACACATTTTACATACTATTGCAGTCCCACTTTAGGCATTTTTAGATGGCTAAAAGTAAACATATTCTCTTTCTTCTTCAGCGGTGTTCAGACAGAGATTAAAGTTTTTTTGTTTTGTTTTTTTAAAAAAAGAGGGAAAATAACTATTAAATAAATATACAGCAACCACTTATAATCAACTATGAAAAAAATGTAAAAACCCTTCAACATAGTGCACAAATGTAATTGCAAACTGCATGTGTACAGGAGGCTTACCTCTTATCATGACAAATGCTGCCATGTGGCTTTTGCAGTCGTAGAAATCTGGACACATTTTCAGAAGGCTGTCAAACTTTTCACTGCTTATAGCTGCCATGTGATTCTTGTGCCATTCAGTTTGCCAAACTGGAAGAAAGATGAACACCAGAAGCCAGCTATATAATCAGGGACAGAGTGTATTTTGGACATCACTCATCTGAGTGTCCTTTAAAACTGTGGAAGCAGAACGAGCAGATGGGACTTTGCCTTGAAATTGTTTATATTGTTGGATTCAGTGTCAGGTGATTGACTAAATGTATATGGCCATTTTTGTAACTATAGAAAAGTCTTCTAGTGATGGAACACTTTACCACATGTTCTAAAAAAAAGAAGATAAATTGATTTAAAGTACATCATAGATTGTTGGTTGCTACCATTTATATCAAATTATACAGCAGTAGGCAGAAGCAAAGATGTCTATTCAGCTCTAGCTAACCACAAAACTGCATGACCAGAAAGCTAACAGAGTTTATACAGTTATTAAGCGGTGTAACAGGCCTGGCCAAGGGCATTACAATGAGGCACAGTCATACACATGCACAGGTACTTACTAAAAATCAAGTCATAGAAGCTGTGATTTACACAGCGACTCTGCCAGACAAGCATCTGCAGTTTTTCATCAACTTCTACAATTCTTAGTTCCTGGAGGGCTTTTCTTAAGTAACTGTTGAGGTATTGAATTTTGTTCTTGTTTAAACTGTCATCTTTGTAAATTTACACAAGTGGCTCATTGTCGTTTTCTTGTGTTCTCTTAAATTAATAAAATTTAATGCAATTTTTTTTTTAGATTATATGCATTTTGCAAACATTACACTTTAGGCAATGGTTCTCAATTGGTGAGCCATGAGTCAAGCCTTTGGGATTTTGTGTTAACCAAACATGATTTCTGCAGTATGCAGCTCTACTAAAAGTAATGAATGAATATTTAATTTATTATGTCAGTATTGTCTAAGCCACAATTAATAGCAAGGAGGAAAATACTTGTGGGGAGAGTGTGGGGTGGAGTGGATGGTGGAATGGATCATTTTCTTATCTGGAGAAACAAAAAAACCCACAACTAACAAGGAAAGAAAGGAGGGGGAAAAAAAATTGGTAGATAGTGTCTTCTAAGCTGTTGTGTGTCTGTGTGGATCAGGGTTATCAACAGCTCTCACAACTGACTGTAGCTGACATGGTGCTAAGTAAGCTATAGAAACACTTAGAAACTAAATATCCCTTCTGAGGCCAAATAAAAGTCTCTGATGAAGCAATGGAGGCAAGAAATATACAAGTGGAACTTATTACAAATTGGAGGAAAAAAAGCAGGTGTCAGGCTTGGTGCCTTCATCTGACAGTACAGTAAAACAAAAAAACTATTTTGCATAGGTATGAATACAAGAGTGCCTTATGAACAAAACCACTGCTTTAAAAACCGCTGCTCTGATGTGTCCCACAAAAAGAGCTTTCAAGCTCAACAGAAAAAAAAGAGCTCAAAAAGTGAAAAGTTTCCCTGGAAGGAAGGTGGGTGAAGGACTTGTGTAATTAGTAGTGCTATTCGCCGACCATAAGGCCAGGACAGAGTGACCACGAGGGTGTGGCTGCTAGTCCAGAAGCGTAGGGTGCAACAATGTCTATGAAGCTGGAGGAAGCAGTTCTGTAGGCCAGCTGTGAGGACCAACCATCAAACAGGATGCAGCCTATAGTAGCGACTGCAGAAGCTCCACTGAAACTCTGAGTACTCCTAGGTTTTATATTTACTAAACTGCTACGGTACCTTCAGTCTTTGTGCTTGTTTCAGGCCCTTTTATGTCGATGATCTGGTCTGTTAGAGGATCTTCATCTGACAAAATGCTTTCAGGAGGTGACATGCCATGAAGAGAGAGCACAGCTGGGTCATCATCTGAGTCTTCATCCTGAAAGAGACAAAACACTTCTATGAAAAACCAGGACTGTGGTATTCTTACCATTCTTAAGCCCACTTATCTTGACTTACTTCAAGAGAGAACGCTGTTATCAAGGCAAGACAAGAAAGGCCTCGTTATGTGTGAGATAAGCACTGAATGCACCTCTGCTGCTCACAGCTTAAGTGACAAAGTGGCTGCAGATGGTTTAGAGCCCCGTCACTAAGCTGGATAATGGTATGAACCACTGTTCTACTTGCCGGTCAAGTAATTTAATGTTAATTATCGCAGATGTTGAGATTCTACTTTGATGTCAGATTTTCAAGTATGGTTTAATACCATAATTAATTCACTTATCATAATTTGTCTGTGAAGGACACCTTCTGAACAGGAGATAAGCCGAGTATGAAAGACGCTGTCAGCATCTTTTTTTGAGATCAGATTTCTAATGAAAAAGCCTTAACAATAGCATAATAGATTAAATATAAAGCTATGCGTCAGTAGCTAATATGATGAAAACGCTGGTCTTACACATACTCATACAGTTACCTCATTTGCCAACAGCATGCCGCCAGAATCAAGTTGATGGCTCAGTTTGGAGATGAAGGCCTTTTCGATTTGGGATCTGTCGCCTCCTTCAGAAAGCAGAGCCTCTGGTGCTCTGTCCTGGTCCCCAGCTGCATGTGCATTTTTCCTAGGAGGGCAAACAGACACCACTGGGAAATGAGCAACTTACTCAGCCAGGATAAATAGCTACACATTAACATTTGCACCTAAAGTAACAGCTGCTTTTATTTTTAGATTTACAACTGCAGTTGTAAATCTGAATACAGTTCCGCTATGAGTTCCTCTCATTAAACCTAAAAAAAAAAAACATCTGGATGGCAAGTGCGGTAGAGGTAAGATGGGTTAAGGTCAGAGAGTGAGGTTCAGGAGCAAAGCATCATTGCGAGGCTCACTGGTGCCTAATAAACCGCTTTCTCCATCTGCATGCTTGAGTAGAGGGGAGAAGGAAAAGCCCATGGACTCACAAATGAGATCACGCTGCTTCATTTACATTCAGGTGTTCAGCTGAAGACTGCAAAAAAAAAAAAAGGATCGTGGGGGATATTTCTTTAATTTAAGACACAATTTGATTGCCAATTCTTTTTAAAAAATAAAATAAAAATTTAAAAAAGGAATATACCAAAAAAAAAAAAAGAAAAAAAAGAAGTTTAACCAAACAGATGAGAAGTTTCACAACCACAAGTGCCAGTGTTTTGTTCACCGTCTTGAAACAATGGGTGCACTCATTAGCAAAAAAGACAGTATAACGTGCCCAATTTGGACTGGACACTGGACTCATTAGCAAGCTGCTCACCTGCCTGCTGTGAAACCTCAGCAAGACACAGTAAAAACCAAATTGCTGTTGACAAAGAAAAAGTTAGTCTGGTTTTATTGACCTGAGCATCAAGAGTGCACTCCCCTGCAGTGAAACAGAAAATTAGTTACATCTGTCCCAGTGCATGAGAGAGAAACGTGAAAGTGTTTCTCCTGTTTAAAGGCAGGGTTTGTATGTAACAACAAGGAATCCTCTGAACAATGTCTACCGATAACACGGAGGTAAGCAGCAACACATACAAAAGTTAAACCCTTGTCTAAACAAGTGGATAGCATGTGATAAAATGTGCAGCATTTTTTCTATTACCTCGGCCCAGTAGCACCACTATAAATGGTTTCATCACCCATCAGATGGACCTGGGGATGGTGAGGGTGTAGGCTCAGTTCATGGTCTGGCAAAGCTTGAAAACTAGCAGCACCTCTTCTTGAATATTTAAATGCTTCTTGATCAGTCATGGTGTTCAAGCAACCTGTAAAAATAAATAAACAAATAAATAAAATAAAAAAATAATATTAATATATAAAGTCAGTATATGCAAGACAGAATACATGTGTGTGAATGAGAGTGAGGAGACAGGTGTAACAGTGAAGCTGCAAGTGTTAGAAGTAGTGAAGGCAGACAAGTTTTTATACCTAAGGTCAACCATCCAAAACAACAGACAGTGCACAAGGGAGGTAAAGAAGAGAGTTCAGGCAGGGTGGAGTGGGTGGAGACGAGTGTCATAACGATATCTGCAAGAGTGAAAGGGAAGATTTATAAGATGGTAGTGAGACCTGCTATGATGTATGGTTTGGAGACCGTGGCACTGACAAAAAGACAGGAGGCCGAGCTGGAGGTGGCAGAGTTAAAGATGTTAAGGTGTTCACTGGAGCTGGCCAAGAGGGACAGGATTAGAAATGAGAATATCAGAGTGACAGCTCAGGCTGAGCAGTTTGGAGAGGGTCGGTATGACAGAGGAGGATGCTAGGAATAGGGAGAGATGGAGGCAGATGATGACAAAGTTAGACAGGCAAGGCTGAGATGGTTTGGAGATGTGCAGAGGAGGGATAGTGGATACATTGGACGAAGGAACAGTTCCTCCTAAGGGAAGACCTCAGACAACACAGGGTTCCTGGATGTAGTGAAGGAGGCCAAGCAAAATGGTGTGACAGAGAGGATGCTAGAGACAGGGTGAGATGGAGGCAGATGATCTCCTGTGGAGAATCCTGAAGGGAGCAGCCAAAAAAAACAAAAAAACAGATGATTTATCATATTTCAGTTCGTTAGACAACAAAGTTTTTTTTCAGAAAGAAAAAAAAGTCTAAAAAAATTATCTGAAAAGTCTTCCACATTCCAGAACATGCAATTAAATAAGACACTTTTTTTTGGATGGGTATATAATAATAGATGAGCCTTTTGAAACTGGATAATTAATTAGTTTTCTATTGTTGCACTTATATGCATTTGTTGATCCAACTGTGCCTTGAACTGTGGTCAGCTGAGCCCTTGTGCAAAGCCATGGTCAAGCCAGCTGCACCTGCTGCTTTTCTTCCAGAAAATATGGTGCAGGTGCAGAGTGACCCAGAAACACAGCAGAAGAAATCCTCTCATCCAGCAGTTTGGACCATTTTACTGTACAGTCCAGTAACTCAAGTTGACCTACACTATCTCTGGTGACTTACATCTCACTGAACTGCACAGTTTTAGAGAAAATTAAAGACAACATCCCTTCACGTTACAGTATTGTATCCATAATATTGCCTGTCATTTGTGAACTCTATTGCACATACAGAAGTTGGTAGCTTGTACTGCATTGACTTATTGTAGACAAAAAACACAATTCCACTCTCAATCCCGTGCATGTGGAAGTTGTGCTACTTCCATCTCAGTTATTTTTTTAAATATATAATCTCAATAAAGCCGGCTACTGCAAGCATACACACTGCCGACACGAGTAAGAGCAAACGTCAAGTAACAAGACCTGAGCTCAGCGACCGGTTTTGCAGATTTGCACTTTAGCTGACAGGCTAACCACTTAGCCGCTATCAGAAGAAAACGACAACGGTTGCGTTAGCTAATGTAACCCAAGGTGTCGGCTGGGTTAAAATCGTTTGTCGGTGCCAAAAATATAAATAAGTTTACTCTTTTCAAAGTGGAAACAGCTCCTAAACTAACCACCAACACTTCTTTCGCTTCACCGCTCTTACCAACGTTAGCATCTTCCAGCAATACGTAACTGAACGAAGAAGAGGACATAA
>JAMQGT020002608.1:0-25736 GCA_024447675.2 Pterophyllum scalare
CCGGAAGTGCTGACAGATGAGTAGTGGCAGTATGCTGCAACACTGTGGTAAGCAGTATGGCAGTTGGAAACTTAAATTGCTCTGGTTGATAGCATGAGTATTGCTCATACTTCTTTTTCTCTGTTAGCAGTGTGAAAAATAAGAGGTGGAAGATTTGGGTGTTGCTCGTATACCATGGGGATATGCGGTCCACAATAACAAACTAGTGTAGTGCAAGAACAGTGTCTGGGGCGGCAACCTTATGTCATGTAAGGTACAACATTTCTGTGTAATGTTCAGAGAACTAAATGACCTTAAGCTCATGAACTGACATGTAATGAAAGTGTATGTTTTGCAGAGCACTGGACCCAGGCATCTTGTCACTGTCCCCTTTTCCTTTTTCTTTTTATTTTGTCTTGCGTGTTACTTTATTTATGTTTTTGTTTTGTTCCCTCCTGCCATTTTTGTTGCTCCTCTCTAGTTGGGCCTTAGCTGGTTTTAGTCTGGTATTTTATGAGTTCGTGTGATGTATATGGTGGTGGTACAGTACCATCGGGCAATGTGCAATCCCTGAGCGGAGGCGGTTAACTATTAAGAAGCTGATTGCTTGTAGGTGTGTATATGCTAGCTAGCTGTGTGTAATAGTGGTTGCAGAGTGCCAGTTATTTTTAACAAGACACATAATGCATGCAGTGTCCTGGTGGGTTTGTATTTGCAGTGGACTGGTTTTTTAGCATCTCTTTCTTATTACGCCTCCTGTGGGGAAGATTGAGTCATTGCTCTCAGGTGCTTGCTATTTGCCTGGGTTGGTACACCACTGCAAGAAACGGTACGTTGTGAGAGTTGGTGCCAGACTTGGTTTATGTTTTTAACATTGTTTTAAACAATAAAGTCTTGTTGTGTTTTTCTGAGACCGACCTCTTCTCCCGTTTATTCTGGACTGGTTCCTGCATCATTGTAGTTAGGGGTCGAACCAATAGAATCAAGGCTTTAGTTGCCACGGTGCTTCTCTTTCTAAAATCACTACAATTGCAGCTGCATTTTGAACCCAAGCATCTGGCTGCCCCGCTGGATGTTATGCCTTTAGTGGCAGGCCTGTGTCTCCTCTAAAAAATATTAAAAGGCTTAAAATGGAATAAAAACAAGTGTGCCTCATCTGCCTAGTGTAGTAGAACAGTTTCACACTGAACGCAGTGGAAAGAAAGTGAGTCAGTGGGTCGCATGACCTGGAAACTATTGAAGGAAAATCCCAATTTCGTAAAAAAAAAATGTATTTAAAAAATGTAAAATGGGATAAAAAAAATTTGTGTGCTTCATCGATGTAATCTATTGGCATGATTTGATATTAGTTTCGTCACCGCTGGTCACAAAATAAGGGATTTATTCACTTTTGTTTCTCAAGAGTGTTTGGTTCGGGAAATTTATGAGAGGAGGGAGCGGCTGGCCGAAATCTGAGCCCGTGAATCGGATCAGCCGTGAGCTAGATGCCGCTAACTTCGCGGAGCCTGAAAATCCTGCATCCAGCTAATGTCACCGCGGTGTTTAACCGATCAGAACGGATGTGTCCTGTGGGATGAGGGTGTGGGCTTGGTGCAGTCAGCCTTTACAGCCATGCTGTGGATGATTCTCGCCGTGGCTCTCACCTCCGCCTCTGACGGTAAGCAGGGTCCCGTGTTGTTAACGGTGAAGCACCACGGTGAACTTGGTTTCAAGTTGGATATTGGATATTCAAGCTCCGCGAAGTTAGCGGTATCTAGCTCACGGTTGATCCCATTCAGGGACTCAGATTTCGGCGAGCCGCTCTCTGCCGCTTCCTCCTCTCGCGTGCGGAGGTTCACTTAGGGACCATCTATAGATTTCAGAACCAAACACTCTTGAGAAAAAAAATTAAATAAAATCATTATTTTATGACTACCTGTGACGAAACTAATATCATATAATACCAATAGATTACATCGATGAAGCACATAATTTTTTAATCCCACTTTAAACAATTTTACATTTTTTTACCAATTTTTTTTTAAAGAAATTGTGATTTTCCTTCAATAGCTTTGAGGTCATGTGACCCACTGACTCAAAATCAGTGTGAAATTGTTCTACTAGTCTAGACAGATGAGGCACACTTGTTTTCATTCCAGTTTAAGCCTTTTATTATTTTTTAGCATTTTTATTATTAGGAAATTGTGATTTTCCTTCAATAGCTTCCAGGTCATGTGACCCACTGATTCAAAATCAGTGTGAAATTGTTCTACTACCCTAGTCAGATGAGGCACACTCATTTTCAATCCATTTTAAGCCTTTTAATATTTCTAAGCATTATTTGTATTAGGAAATTGTGATTTTCCTTCAATAGCTTCCAGGTCATGTGAAAAGGCTTAAAATGGAATGAAAATGAGTGTGCCTCATCTGACTAGGGTAGTAGAACAATTTCACACTGATTTTGAGTCAGTGGGTCACATGACCTGGAAGCTATTGAAGGAAAATCAGATTTTCTTAATAAGAAAATTACTAAAAAATATTAAAAGGCTTAAAATGGATTGAAAATGAGTGTGCCTCATCTGACTAGGGTAGTAGAACAATTTCACACTGATTTTGAATCAGTGGGTCACATGACCTGGAAGCTATTGAAGGAAAATCACAATTTCCTAATAAAAATAATGCTTAGAAATATTAAAAGGCTTAAACTGGAATGAAAATGAGTGTGCCTCATCTGACTAGCGTAGTAGAACAATTTCACACGGATTTTGAGTCAGTTGGTCACATGACCTCGAAGCTATTGAAGGAAAATCACAATTTCTAATAAAAAATTTGCTAAAAAATGTAAAATTGTCTAAAATGGGATAAAAAAAATTTGTGCTTCATCGATGTAATCTATTGGCATTATTTGATATTAGTTTCGTCACAGGTAGTCATAAAATAATGATTTTATGTAATTTTTTTTCTCAAGAGTTTTTGGCTTTGAAATTTATTGATGGTCCCTAAGTGAACCTCCGCGCGTGAGAGGAGGGAGCGGCTGAGAGCGGCTGGCCGAAATCTGAGTCCCTGAATGGGATCAACCGTGAGCTAGATACCGCTAACTTCGCGGAGCTTGAATATCCAATATCCAACTTGAAACCAAGTTCACCGCGGTCGGTGAAGCATCCTGTTTGTTCGGACAGCCTGCAGACTCTTAGACGCTGCGGAGGTTTTCCTTGTCAGTGTCTGGCATGTTGTCTTTATCAGCTGTCCAGTCACATCTGCCAGCTTCAGGCTGGGTGTGTAAACATTGCACATTTAAATACATTCTGCACATATTTAAGATGAAAACTTGAGCTACATATAGCATATAAACATGAATGCCTGAACAGGTACTGTGTAATCAACCCTTTTAACATACTGGAGAAATACACAAACGTAGCTGCACGTTCATTATAAAAGGCAAACCAAGGTGCAAAGATGCAAATCAAATCACATAGCATCACTCTGTAACCACGCGATCGATGTAAGCATTTCTAAACCAAAAGTAATAATATGGCATGAAGATGTGCTAGACAGTGTTCGGGATTATTTTTTACTCAGTGAATAAAGGACAAATGTTTAAAAGTAAACTCCAGTAAGTTAATTAATAAACAGTGGTTCAACCAGATAATAAAGAATTAAATTATACACTAGACTGAGAGCAACAGATAGATAGATCTCTGTCTCAGTGCATCTTATCCTGGAGGCCACAGAACGTACAGTTAGAACATCACCAACGTCACCATGTTCTGTTATTAATCTGGACAAGATTGATAAATGACTAATTAAAACATCAGGAAGATAATGTGCTTTATGACTCCACTGCTGCTGAGAGGAATCTGGGTCATCAAAACCAGCTTGGACAGGACTGACAACACAATATAACTCCATGTAAATCAAACTTCTGTGAAATCAAACTGTCCACTTAGGAAGCAACACTGATTGACAATCAATTTCACATGCTGTTGTGCAAATGGAATAGGCAACAGGTGGAAATTATTGGCAATTAGCAAGACACCCTCAATAAAGGAGTGGTTCTGCAGGTGGGGACCACAGACCACTTCTCAGTACCTATGCTTTCTGGCTGATGTTTTGGTCACTTTTGAATGTTGGTGGTGCTTTCACACTCGTGGTAGCATGAGAAGGACTCTACAACCCACACAAGTGGCTCAGGTAGTGCAGCTCATCCAGGATGGCACATCAATGTGAGCTGTGGCAAGAAGGTTTGCTGTGTCTGTCAGCATAGTGTCCAGAGGCTGGAGGCGCTACCAGGAGACAGGCCAGTACACCAGGAGACGTGGAGGAGGCCGTAGGAGGGCAACAACCCAGCAGCAGGACCGCTACCTCCGCCTTTGTGCAAGGAGGAACAGGAGGAGCACTGCCAGAGCCCTGCAAAATGACCTCCAGCAGGCCACAAATGTGCATGTGTCTGCACAAACTGTTAGAAACCGACTCCATGAGGATGGTATGAGGGCCTGACGTCCACAGATGGGGGTTGTTCTCACAGCCCAACACCGTGCAGGACGCTTGGCATTTGCCAGAGAACACCAGGATTGGCAAATTCGCCACTGGCACCCTGTGCTCTTCACAGATGAAAGCAGGTTCACACTGAGCACATGTGACAGACGTGACAGAGTCTGGAGACGCCGTGGAGAGCGATCTGCTGCCTGCAACATCCTTCAGCATGACCGGTTTGGGAGTGGGTCAGTAATGGTGTGGGGTGGCATTTCTTTGGAGGGCCCCACAGCCCTCCATGTGCTCACCAGAGGTAGCATGACTGCCATTAGGTACCGAGATGAGATCCTCAGACCCCTTGTGAGACCATATGCTGGTGCGGTTGGCCCTGGGTTCCTCCTAATGCAGGACAATGCTAGACCTCATGTGGCTGGAGTGTGTCAGCAGTTCCTGCAAGATGAAGGCATTGAAGCTATGGACTGGCCCGCCCGTTCCTCAGACCTGAATCCGATTGAGTGCATCTGGGACATCATGTCTCGCTCCATCCACCAACGTCACGTTGCACCACAGACTGTCCAGGAGTTGGTGGATGCTTTAGTCCAGGTCTGGGAGGAGATCCCTCAGGAGACCATCCTCCACCTCATCAGGAGCATGCCCAGGTGTTGTAGGGAGGTCATACAGGCACGTGGAGGCCACACACAATACAGAGCCTCATTTTGACTTGTTTTAAGGACATTACATCAAAGTTGGATCAGCCTGTAGTGTGTTTTTAACCTTTAATTTTGTGTGTGACTCCAAATCCAGGCCTCCATTGGTTAATACATTTGATTTCCATTGATGATTTTTGTGTGATTTTGTTGTCAGCACATTCAACTTTGTACAGAACAAAGTATTCAATGAGAATCTTTCATTCATTCAGATCTAGGAAGTGTTATTTGAGTGTTCCCTTTATTTTTTTTGAGCAGTGTATATAAATCTTTTGCTTGAGAACTGAAGTGTTTATGACTCATTCCTTCACAAGTAAAACACGGATTTTAACAACAGCTACATTACTTACAGACAATACTTTCCGTAAAGCAACAAAGATGGATGGATGCAGATTCAGGCACACTGTACCTCTATCCAGCATAACTCACCATCTAACATTCATTTCCTGCTTGCTGGCTCACTTGGATCATTTCTATTGGCTGCTATAACACACATAAAATGAACACCAAAACAATAGCACCTTCTGCTGGCGAGAGGTAACATCCGCCAGAACATGCTGTGTTTCTAATGTCTGCTTTTTTCTTCTCTTTGTGTTTCAATCACTCAGAGGTCAAAGTGAGGACTGGACAGAATGCCACTCTACAGTGTCGCGGTCCCAGAGAAGCAGAGATCACTCTGTTAGAGTGGATCAGACCTGAGCTGAAGTCCAGTGGTTACGTGTTCTTCTACAGACACAAGCGTCCATATGAGAAATACCAACATGAGTGCTTTAAAGACCGAGTGGAGCTGAGAGATCCATCCATGAAGGACGGAGATGTTTCTGTGATTCTGAGGAACGTCAGCATCAGAGATACAGGAACATACGATTGTGTGATTACAACCAGCAGCACAGGAAGTGGTGAGAGAGTCATCACTGAGTTCCAGCACTCCATCAACCTCACAATCACAGCCTCAGGTGAGTTTGTAGAGGTTCACCTCACTGCTTACGCAGCGGTTGGTTTGTGTGTCTGAAGTGTGGCGTTGATGCTCACAGCTGTTGTGTGGCTCATATATGTATATAGCGCCAAATCACAACAAACAGTCACCTCAAGGCGCTTTGTATTGTGGGTAAAGACCCTACAATAACACAGAGGAAACCCAACAGTCAAAACGACCCCCTATGAGCAAGCACTTGGCGACGGTGGGAAGGAAAAACTCCCTTTTAACAGGAAGAACCCTCCAGCAGAACCAGGCTCAGGGAGGGGCAGTCATCTGCTGCGACCGGTTGGGGCTGAGTGGAGAGAGACAGGACAAAAGACATGCTGTGGAAGAGAGACAGAGATTAATAATAATGATTAAATACAGAGTGAAGTATAAACAAGTAAATAAAGGTGAATGAGAAGAAACAGTGCATTATGGGACCCCCCTCAGCAGCCTAGGCCTATAGCAGCATAACTAAGGGGTGGTTCAGGGTCACCTGATCCAGTCCTAACTATAAGCTTGATCAAAAAGGAAAGTTTTAAGCCTAATCTTAAAAATAGAGAGGGTGTCTGTCTCCTGAATCCAAGCTGGGAGCTGGTTCCACAGATGAGGGGCCTGAAAGCTGAAGGCTCTGCCTCCCATTCTACTCTGAAGGATCCTAGGAACCACAAGTAAGCCAGCAGTCTGAGAGCAAAGTGCTCTATTGGGGTGATACGGTACTATGAGGTCTTTGAGATAAGATGGGGCCTGATTATTCAAGACCTTGTATGTTAGGAGAAGGATTTTAAATTCTACTCTAGATTTAACAGGGAGCCAATGAAGAGAAGCCAATATGGGAGAAATATGCTCTCTCTTTCTAGTCCCTGTCATAGTGTTGTAGTCAAGACCACCTAACCCGAGACCGAGACAAGGCCAAGACCAGTGCCCCACGCTACATGACACAAAAAAAAATGTGAAACATGAGCAAAATCACTTCTCAAATTGATCTTAAAGATCCACATTCCCATAAAATCACCTAGATATTATACACTCACAGCCAGTGATGTGCAGTGAGGCACTGACTTGTCTGGAATTGGATGTTCACATATACGAACCCAAAATATATATTTCAATTTGAATTATGCTAATGAATAATTATGCTTTAATCAACTCCATACTGTTCAACATTCATGGCAAGAAAAACTAAATAGTGAGGTCAAACTATTTATTTATCTTTTTTGTGGGGGGTGGGGTGGGGGGCTCTCTTTTTAAATAAATTTTAAAAAACGGCTCTTATCTTACCTTTATTTGAAGATGAAGTCCATGCGCCAGTCCATCACTGCCCCCTATCGGTGCGGCACGGTACTTCCTGCCTCCCCCTGTGTATTTTCACTGTGCATTTATGACCGGTCACAAAGAATAAAAATGTCACACACATTCATTCAGTATATCAGACAGACTGAGGAACATCAGCATATGTAGCACATGTGTAATCAAACATGGCGATATAAAGAGAGACAGCAATGGGCATGCGCCAAGCGCCTGCTTCAATTATTTTATGTGTCACAGCACTGCACTGCCTCACCCCGTATTTCTTCAATGCGTAAATTCCGCGATTTTGACCATTAAAGTGTTGAAATAATTAAGTTTTGTAGAACAGTTTTATAGAACAGTTAAGTGGTCAAATGTCTTTTCTCTTATCATTGTTAGTTTTTTACTTGTCATGATCACCTCACCTGCCTCCCCTGACTGCACGTCACTGCTCACAGCTCAAATAAATGTAACCATCTTTATTTAATACTCCTGGGTGACTTCCATCATTTATCACAGAATGTAAAACAGTTATTCATAGTTCATCACAATAGTCTTAACTGTTCTCTGCCTTTCATAAACAATACATAATGTTATGTTGTTTTTAAACCAACAACCTCTGGGAAAATGGGCACTATTTCAAAACCACAGAGCAAAATGTGTAAAACTGTAAAAATGTCAATCATCGACAGGAGGAACTAAAGCCACAGGTTTCTCTCTTATACAGATTAAAGCTGACATATGTAACTTTTATAAAAATCTGTTTTTACATATTTGTTAAAACTGTCACCATGGGAACAGTATGAGACAGATAATTTGTGAAAAAAATGAGCTCCTCCTCCGCCTCCACCCTGAACTGCTCCCAGTCAAAAACAACCAATCAGAGCCGGGAGGAGGGTCTTAGCACTGTCAATCACTCCTCGTGTATGTGCTGCTCAATGTAGTGGTGTGCCATACTGCAAGATTTGGTATCAGTCCGATGCCAAGTAAAACAGGGCCAGTACTGATGCCGGTCTCGACTGGTCTTGAAATAAAATCCCGAGTCCACAATGTCCGTGTCCGTGACAAGACCAAGACCATCAAAGAGCGGTCTTGAGTACTACAACACTACCCTGTCAGTACTCTAGCTGCAGCTTTCTGGATCAGGTGAAGGCTTTTCAGGGAGCTTTTAGGACAGCCTGATAATAATGAATTACAGTAGTCCAGCCTAGAAGTAATAAATGCATGGATTAACTTTGCAGCATCAGTCTGAGAAAGGATGTTTCTAATTTTAGAAATATTGCACAAATGCAAAAAAAGCAGTCCTACATATTTGTTTAATATGTGCATTGAAGGACATACCAATGAGATTTGTCTGATGTTGATTCTGTGGTGGTTCAATGAACAGATCAGTAGATATGTGGGGACTTGGAGAGGATTGCATTTTCTGGCAGAGAGCAGAATTCATGGTTACAGTTATGACAGATGTAACGGGACACAAACCTTCCAAAAATGTTACTTTTTCTCATCAGTCCTGTTTTCTGAAAACTCTTGGGGATGATCTCCACCTTTGCTGGCAGAACGTGACTACAAGCCTTTGTGTTCTTTTCGGTCAGCAGTAGTTTTCTCCCATGGGTACCGTTTTTCCCCAGCCTCTTTCCTGTTGTTGTATCATGAACTCTGACCTTAAGACACGTGCTGCCTTGTTGTGAAACAAAAACAAGGTCAGCATACCCGCTAACTGTGCGTCAACTCTGATTTCTGCTCTGCAGGCTCCACAGATGAAGAAAGCAAAGGTGGAGGGAAGTATGGAGAGCGTGAAGGCGTCATTATAACTGTGTCCGTTCTCGCTGTACTTGCTACTGCACTTGTTGTTACTGCTGTTGTGATTAAACGCAGAAAACAAAGTTTCCTCCATGTTGAACAGTCATCATCATCATCAAATGTGTGATTGCTTTAAAACCTGAAGAACTGAAGCTTCTTCTGCTCCACACAGACGGAAATGTCTTTTCTTAAGAAAGTAATGTTATGTATTTCTTTTTTCTTCTTAATAAAAACACATTTCTACAGTTCTTCATCTTCTCTTTGTTTATGTTTACCATCTTTTTAAATCTTGTTTAGTCAGTCAGCTGATTTTATAATTTTTTTAAGTCCTGCTGATTAAAATCAAAGTCAGTGTGGCTAACGCGTCAATGTCAGCCAAAGCAGCATTTGATGATGATGATCATGATGATGGCTGCAGAGTGGTGACATGTGCTTCTTCGGGGGAGGGGGAGAGGGGGGGCAGTTTAGCACAATAAACGTTAACATGTGACTGTGGTGATGTTTCTTCCTCATTGTTTTTTCCCTTCAGATGATTTACAGTGTGCCAGCCTGTCTGCACATCATGGGTCACAAAGATCATGACTTCCAACACTTCCTCCTCACATCTCTGCTGCTGTTTTTACAGCTGTGCAGCCCACAGTTTTTAAAAACAAACCCTAAATGTCTGTTTTATTTTCAGAAGTGGTAAATCTGCATGCAGAGCAGGGAGTTATTGATGGGGGTGTAACTTGTGTTTCCAGGTAAATCAAACACACAGTATTATTTTTAGCTTGGAAACAAAGCACTCAGCACGGCACAGATTTAATAACTATAAAAGGCTTCAGTTCAGACAGAAATGGACAGAGACAGCCAGAGAACGGACCTGCTCATGATTTCTGTTTTTCTGAAACAACCACCCAAAACCCTGCAGATAACAGAGGATTACAGTGAACTGCAGATCTGCAGCTCTTTGTTCTGCTGGTCGTCAGTTTGTTTATGATAATGATATAAACCAGGTTAATAATTAGATGATTATGGATGTGGACACAGGCAGCAGAAAGGCTGGATAAACTCTGTCCGGAGGGCGGGGGCTGCACTAAGAGGCAGCATTGAGTCTTATCCGGGTGACGTCATGGTTAACTCCGGGGGTTCAGCATGAAGGTGGTTCACTTCTTACCGGAACACGCTGCTCCTGAACACCCACGTCACGTGACCTCGGCTCAGCGAGGCTTTGGTGGGTTTCTCACCTGCAGCTTCCAGGCAGGTTATTTGAGTCAACCTTGTAATAACTGAACGAAGGTTTTTGATATCACCGCTTCTATTATTTTATGTATTGCTGTGGATTGTGACAATCAATACAGGCTATCACTTTTGCCAAATAAATATTGGCTATTGGCTTATGTACATGTTATATAGATGAGAGAAAAGTAGGAGACTGCTGAGTGAGCTCCATTGATTTATATCGGGAGAGAGAGAGAGAGAGAGCGGCACACTGCGCTCAAATTTCTTTACATTAACCCGTAAAAACCCGCCCCTGATTTCAGGGAGAAAAATAAAACAGACAGAAAAATTTGAACTTTATTCTCTATTTGAACAGGAAATTAGATTTGCAGCATCCAGTGACTCCACCGTGACTCTGACCCGCGGGGCTGGCAGCAGTGCGCATGATCCGGATGGGAAACCAACTTTTATTCAAGATCTCATAAACAACAGAAGAGAGGCGAACCTCAGAGAAAGCCAAACGTCATGCCCATGTCACAAGATGTGACGCCCACAGCAGTGGAGGCTACATCATGGTTCAGAGGTCGCTCGGCTGAGGATGACGTGTTCAGATTTAAAAAGGTCAGTATGTGAAAAGGAATGCTGCGATTGGTCAGAATTAGCCCATAAAAGATGTAATGAATTTCATCCTACTTTTAAACGCTTCTAGCTTTGTTGGACAGTGTGTGGAATAAACCCGATGACACGAACTCCCAGGAAGTTTAAAATCAACCATCGAGGATGAAGGAAAGGCTGGCAACAACGAAGCAGACTGAGCCCAAAAACAGATGTGTGATTATCACAATAAAGACACGATCGTTTCTCAGAGTATTTTATTTTATAAACTGGTTTATTGTGTGCTCCACTGAATTACCAAACAACTGAAACATGTTAACAGAGAGCAAAAACAGTGTTTCTGAGGCACGCTGTTCTTCACCGTCACATCCTGCTCTCATAAACGGTCTATTTTTTTCTTCTTTCCTTGCGCATGATCATAATTATTGATAATAATAATAAGCAGCTTTGTTCAGAACTGCGCAGAGCGTGTCTGCATAATGGCAATAACCAAACTGACCAAGAGGTGTCACTGTGGGGATGGGTCTGATCCTAAAACAGCACACCTGCTCCGCAGCTGCTGACAGCGCATCAAATGTGCCCATGTTTGATTTCTGCTTTTATATTTGATCTTTACTCTCAAACTCTTAACCAGCACCGAGTCTGCAGCTGAGCTTTATTCTTTAAATGGACGCAGTTTAAAGTTTCAGAGCTCTCAATGCGCAGCCACCGCCTTAGAAATAAAGAGCAACATTTTACAGGTATATTTTATATTCCTTAAATACTGCTTCGTTATGTGATTATGTTAGGGAAATACAGACAGGGATCGGATGTGAGTCTGAGGACACCAGCAGAGCTCTGCCTGTGGCTGTGATTAGGTGAGGAGAAAGGAGCTGGCGCCCTCTATTGGCCTTTTTTTGTCATTGACGTTGTGATGAATCGTGGGAATTAGATTTTATTCTCTCATTCTGGTGAATTAATAAAATTTAATAAAAACACGTGTGTTTGAACCTGAAAACTAAAATGATCTCTATTACTCTAGTTAGCCTTTTCTGAACTTAAAGTTTAACACTGATGTGTCATAAGTCTTTAAAGAATAATGAAGCTAAGTTTTCCTGTGTCTCTACTTACTGCCTGTGAACCAGAACTCAGTCTCAGAGCTTCGTGCAGAAGGATGTCGTATGCATCATAAGGAGGCTGCAGGAGGAGCTGTACTGGAGGATGCTCAGGTGTTACCTTCAACAAATGAAAGAGGCGTGGCCACAGCTGGCATATATAAACCATGGAGGAAGGAGGACTATTTGAATAACTCCTCAGATTTATTCATTTCCTTTTAGTTCTTCAAGAAAGATGATCATAACCCCATCCCCCAGTGTTTTTGTGTGAAAGAGACAAAAATAAATAAAAAGCATTGTGACATTGTGTGATATCAAATTTTATGCAAAAAAGAAAAAAGTAAAAAAATCAATCTTATCAGCAAGTTTACATCTGACATCCTAAAATACAGCAGATAGATGTTGCAGCTGTGCCAGACATGATATTTGTCTGTTTAGACTCTTGTGTTTCTGTGTTTTCACTTCCTGGTCCTTGTTAGAGGAGCTACAGCAGAGGTAGAAGAAACAAAAACAAACCTCTCAGGAAGGAAGAGGTTTCAGAAGCATTTCAAAAATCCGTGGGATTAGGGAGTGCAGGAAATCCTGGAAATGTACTATAAACAAAATGATGTGCCTGCAAGTACCTAAATGCCCATTGGCTGCCTGAAATGATCAGTTAACTCTTGGAAGGAAGCAAACGAGTTCTTATACCAAGCCCATATAGCATTGTCCTGCAAAGAGGGAGGAAAATTGTGATTGGCCACCAGTGTTGCACCAGCTGTAAGCCAAAGTGGCATCTGAATTTGAACCAGATTTTAAGACAGGAGGCTACAGTTGTATTCTTGATGTAGTTAGAGATATAGGATTGCAGAGGCGATTACAATAAAGCTTTTAGTGATGTTCACAAACAATTTGCCTCTATGACAGACCAGGATGGGGGAGAGTCCATATTCTGGTCTTGAGCCCAGTAGTTTGTTTCTTTTGTTTGTTTCCCAATGATAGTATAAAAGGTTAGGTAAAGCTTTTGTTCTCTCTAACACATGGTGGCAGAGTCTGAAGGGTTTCTATTCCAGATGAAATTCACAGTAAGACTGTTTTGTGGAAAAAGAAAAAGGAAGAAAGATTGGGATAAACTGAAACAGATAGGCACAGGAAAACATTCATTCATAACTGTGCTGATCCTGGCAGGCAAAGGCACTGAGAGCAGAGAGGGCAGCTGGAACAGAATGTGTTAAGTCAGAAACCAGCAACAAGATATCATCAGCATACAGGGAAACCTTCAGCTCTACTCCATTTCTGGGTGAGTGTGAAATAGATAGCGGCGCCGTTGCGATAGGGACTCAATGGGCATCCTTGCCTGGTGGAGCAACAGGAGGAAAGTATTTTGAGTTGATGCAGTTTGTTGTTCTCACACTAGGAATATGGAGAAGCATATATTAATCTCACCCATCCATCTATTCTCTTCTACCTATCCTGGTCAGGGTTACGTGGGGGCTGAAGCCTATCCCAGCTATCATAGGGCAAGAGGCAGGGTACACCTTGGGCAGGTCGCCAGCCTGTCGCAGAGCAACAATCATCCACACCTATGGGCGATTTAGAGTCACCAATTACCCTAACCCCACTAACTGCATGTCTCTGGACTGTGGAAGGAAACCAGTGTACCTGGAGAAAGGCGGATTTAAACCCACATCTTCTAGCCGTGAGGACACAGCGTTACCCACCACACCACCATGCTGCTTATAATCGTACCCATGAATGGAAAATTTTCTGAAATCCCAATTTCCTCAAAGTGAAAAAAAGAGTTCCAAAAGTGCAGCGTGCTGAGATGTTCATTTTACTTTTCTCTTCTGGATTTATTCTGGTGGGACTTATAGGAAAATGTCTCCCCTCTTATAAACGCCTTTAAACCTTCCCAAAAAACTGATGCTGTTACTTCAGGAGTCTTGTTAGCCTGAATAAAAAATCAGTTTGTTTTGCAATGAAATTAACAAAGTCGATGTCAAGCAGTAAATGTGTGTTTAGTTGCCACAGAGGCCTGGAAGGAGTTTTATAAAAAGCGTCATTTTCACAGACCTAAAAAAAACGTGTTTGTGAATGAAGGGCCAAAACTCACTGTAGGGCTATGTTTGTAAATAATACCATAAGCCAATAATACCAAGAAGTAGTTACAATACCAGGAAGTAGTTACAATGTTTTACCAAAATACCTGTGTATGCATGGACAGGGCCCTAGGATGTCACATGCTTCCCCCGACAGAAACTGGCACTTGGAGGCTTTTTCTGTTATTTAATTTAAATTCCCAGATGAGGGTCAGAAAACCCAGGAGAGTCCTCTTCATTACTGTCCTCTTCGGAAATTTTAAAGATCTATCTGAGCTGTTCTCCTGTTACCTTTCTGCAGTGGGAAAATATGGCTTCATTTGGGTACATCCACTATTTATAGGTCTTCAATATCTCCCTGGACAGTCACATAATTTACAAGACCTGCTTTCCGGGTTATGCAATATGGATATTTCCAATGTAGGGATTTTTTTGCTGACTAAGACTTTCGAATTGGGGCGAATGTGAATCCAGACCAGATATTGTACTATGAAATTGCTTTCTCTCCTTTCTTTGCCATGGTATTCCCTGTGTGCTGTATTTTGCTTTACTTCCCTTAGTGTCATTCCCCAGCTGTCTCCACTTCCCTAATCACCCTCTTGTGTATTTACTGTCTCAGTCTTCCCCTTGTATCTTGTCAGAATCTTGTTGTTGTGGCCGTGTCTCGTTCCTGCATTCTCTGTACTCCTTGAGTTAAATAGCTTTCTTCCCAGTTTAGGTTTTCTTAGTTTTGTTATTCTCCTTCTTTGTTCATTTTAGTTATCAGCCAAAATAAAAACTCACTTTTTATTCCATGTTGTCTGCCTGCCTCTGAGTCCTGCGTTCGTATTCTTCGGTCCCACACACGCCACATGGTCAGCTTGCTAACCGTGTCATGTTGACAGGTTAGGTGCATCCATCCATCCATCCATCCATGCATTTAAATCCAAGAAATTTCAAGCATAAACAGAGAAAACTTGAGGAAAGTTACACAGACACTCTGACGAAGACTACAGGGAAGGGTGGGCCTACACACACACACACACACACACGCACGCACACACACACACACACACAAGGTAATCAAGGGAAGTGAACACAAAGAGCTTACAAAATTAAACAGGAAGTAACATTACTAGGAAGCACACAGAGAACCTACAAAATAAGACAGGAAGTACAATAAGAGGGAAACATGGACCAGAGACAGAGACTTGACAACAAGATACAAAATGACACTGAGGACACTTCATTTGTGGGTCACTGCATCATTTTAAAATTGTATTTACTCATGTATTAATACCATGCATGTGTAAACACGCACTAAACTGTTTCTTGTGATGATGAGAGGAGGGAAACCACAAAGCTAACACCTCATCACAGCGGAAGGAGGAGGGTCTAACGGTGAACTGATCGAAGGAGAGTACTTCAATTGCTATTCAGCTAGATGGAGAAAACATCACTGTTGCTCTGTAAGTACATCATAGTTTTTTAAAGAACTTTTTCCTCCTTCCTCTGTTTGTTCTTCAGTCTGTAGCTCAACCAAACCAGCAACAGCTGAGAAAGTTTCTTTGCTGTTTGTTGAATGTGAAACCTTTAACTGTCATTTCTCTGTAGCGCTGATCTCACTGCTGAGCTGCACAACAAACCAAGGTCAGGAACCTTCTTCTGGCACAGCTTCAGCCTGAAGTGAATGAGACATTACTAAAGGCTCCAGTTCTTTCTTTATGGGCACTGAACTATTATATAGTAATTATTACAGTAATTCAGTAAGTCACTGGAGACTTCTGGGGGTTTATTTGCCCTCATAAGTGTGAAGGAGTATGTAATAGTTCTTTAATGTTTGACATTCTTAAAGGCAATGACAACAAAACTGATCAGGTTAGGGAAGTTCACCAGAGGGGGCCTGCCTTAGACAGGTTACTTTAACTTTTTAATATACTTCCTCCTCACAGCTCATCTGACTGTGAGTCCCAGCAGCTCTCAGTTCTTTAAAAGAGACTTTGTGACTCTGAGCTGTGAGGAGGACGACAGCTCTGCTGGATGGACTCTGAGGAGGAACACAAGCAGAGACACCAGAGCTGAGTGTGAGGAGTGGGGAATACCAGCTGGTTCGTCCTGTAGCATCAGCTACATTGACCCACTGGAGAGTGGAGTTTACTGGTGTGAGTCCAGAGAGGGTGCCATCAGTAACATGGTTCAGCTCACAGTCACTGGTAAGCTGAGTGTGTGGAGTTAGTGTTGATGAAGCTGTGTGTAAATGGATGAAATGCTGTAGTTTGTCTCTGTGTTGAGGTGGATCAGTGATCCTGCAGAGTCCTGTCCTCCCTGTGATGGAGGGAGATGACGTCACTCTGCTCTGTCAAACAAAGACCACTCCCTCCAACCTCCCAGCTGCTTTCTATAAAGATGGCTCCCTCATCAGGAAGCAGCCTACAGGTCACATGACCATCCAGCATGTTTCCAGGTCTGATGAAGGCCTCTACAAGTGTGACATCAGCGGTCATGGAGAGTCTCCATCCAGCTGGATCACTGTCACGGGAGCGGAGCCCCCTCCCAAAGCTCTGCCTCCTGTCCCTGCCTCCCCCCACCTTGTATTCAGAGTGGTCCTCCACCTGGTGGTGTTCTTTCCATACTTCATCTCCACTCTCCTCATGGCGTCTCTTTATAGAAGCAGAGCCAAAGGTAACACTCGGACTCTCCTTAGATATTTATCGTGCTCGGTTCTTTAGACTCCATCTAAAAACATCTGATTACCTCATCTTACAGGAAATGACTCAATCTCACCACGCACCCAGAGACCGGTTGAGAGCCACGATGACACTGTGGCGGTGACCACCGAGCATGACTTCTGAGCTGCACGGTCTCAGAGGTCCTGTCCAGTCAGTCAGACGATGGTTATTAAGTCAGTGCGCCTGACCTGTGTGAAAGCCTGTGAGCTGCTCAGTGTGTTTTCTACGTGTCAGACTTTTTGTGTTAGTCACTGAAAAGAAAGATCTGCAGGCTTCATTAAAAAGATGTAGATGACACATTTCCTGTTCCACACATTCATCTAAACACTTTCTTTTACCAGATATGTATGCTAGTTTGGGTTTTGTCTTTTACTCATGGAAACAGGAAGTTGTAATCAGCATCTGAATGGATATGTGCTTCCGGCAGATTGATGGATCATGTCTATCCCTGGAAAATGCTCTTGATTTACATTAAAGTCAACAGATGTTCTTACTCTTCTTCATTTGTTTCTTCTTTCTTCTTCTGAATTGTTTTTAACAAGAAAAACATCAAAGAATAAACATCAATAAACCACTTTTCAAAAAAATCAGAAACAGCAAAACACATTTAAAAGAACAGACAGCAGCTCAGGCTAACAGCTGTTTCAAAGCTACGGAGACGGTTCTGCTACACTGGACACCAGCAGGTGCTCCACCTCCACCGCTGGTGGTTGGTAAGCTGCATCAGTGCAGCTGATACTTAAAGCTGGGTGGTGTAGTCTTTAAAGTGGTGCAGGCTCTGTGTGAGGACAGTGAGAGCGCACAGGATTAACAGAGCTGGAACTACAAAATCAGCCGAGCTCTCATTGTTGATACATCCCCCATCTCACTAGTGTGAACTTGTACAAAGGCTATAAATAGTCACAGTGCAGTGTGTGTGTGTGTGTGTGTGTGTGTGCGCTTGCAGATGACAGGTAGCAGTGGGTGATGTTCTTGCAGGACTGTGGTTAACAGAAGTTCCCACCTCTGCGATCGTCTGTTTAACATGAAAACACGTGAGCTGAATGTGAAGCTGTTTCACACGTTGAACACTCTGAAACTGTTAGCTGCTGTCTGTTTTAATAAACAACATTTTTATTCTTTTATGAGGTTTATGACTGCAATAAAAACGAACTTCCATCACCGCAGTGATCACTACGACAGTTTCATCCATCTTGTCAACAATAGTGGAATAAAATTTGGATTTTACTTTGATAAAGTTTCCTTTTAGTTTGTTTCCATGACGCTATAACATAAACTGGTCAACGATATCTTCCTGTGAGTAACGTGTGCGTCAGTAGGTTTTCCGCCTGCACGGCAGCAGAGGTGTTAAGAAAAAAAAGTGTGCTAAAGATGAATAAGCCACTGCACTTGTAAGAACCTGTGCTACAAATATCACATTTTTAGTAATACTTCAGTACTTAACATATAAAGACAGTCATTGAAGATGCAGAGTAAAAACTATAATTTCTTTCCCAATTATAGCAATTGTATGTATAGCCATAATAACACAATAGCATGGCACAGTTTTCAGCTGCCGATGGGAATCTTCCGTTTCACCACATCCCGAAAAGCTGAAGCAAGGTCTGGGCGACGCTGAAGCGTATGAGGGGATTCAGTAGGAGTGCTGTGTGTGCGCAGATAGGGTTTCAGCTTCCCGGCTATCTCCAAAATTGGCAAAGTCAGCAGTAAAGCTTTCCCGCGTACCTGTAGCTGAGTCCTCACACCTGTTTCTGCTCTGCAGGTTTCACAGGTGAAGAATTCAATCAGGACGGGACAGAGTCCGGGGATAGAGGAGACAGGGGTCAATTTCTTTCAGTTATTCACTGTGTGTCCGTTTTAATAGTGAGTTTAAGCCTGACTTTTATCCTTTAAGCTGTAATTTCACTGGTCAATATACTGTCAGCAACTTCACTGTTTACAGGGAAATATCAGAGCTAAAAGAACAAACGCTCATGTTGTTCGTAAGCCCAGCATTAAAAAAAAAATCATCCTGCAAAAGGCCGTGATCTTCCACCTTAATCTTGATTCTGCAGCTTCTGTCAGGATGCTGAAAGGATCTGTGAGTGTGTGACACACAAAAGATGTGCCCCATTATTTTTTTTAATGTCATTACATACCATAAGGGTCAAGAGTTTCAGGATAATTATTCCAGCTCTTGCTTATATATGTATATATATTAAAAAGCCTTAAGGGACTTTAATTTAGTCTTTATGGACTTTTCTTTGGGACAATACCCAAAACCGTCAGTAGGTGGCAGCTGGACATCAGGTGGTTGTGTGATACGCTGTTTTGCACTTGCGCTATTCTGCTATGAGAGAGCAATGCAGCAACAGCCAAACGTTGTCCTGTCTGCTCATTTTTTCCTTTCTATCAGATAACTGTTGTGTGGTCGCATGCCTGGGACCTGCAACAAGAGCAAAAGTCGTCTTTAATTCATAACTCAGCGGTTACTGTTGGCCACAAACACCAAACTGTACAAGCACGAAGGACTGAACCTGAGGGTATCACTCACTCGATCAATTGTGTTTGTTAAATGAAAAGTTTTTGTGGGTTCTCGCAAAAGTGCGTCTTTTTCCCCCCTCCTATGTCCCTTACAGTGCTCTGTAAAAATTATTACTGACCTGTAAAATAATTTTATGTAAGCTAATTCACTCAGTGCACCAAACAGTGAGCAGAGGTAAATGTGGCCACAATACATTTCTCAGATTGTAACTTATGCCACCTTTAGCTTCTTTATAAGCACTTTATTTCTGCTTGAGCCAGCTGCAGCCAGTCAGCCTGCTGTCTTTCTCATCCATTTCCTCTATAAGTGAAGGATAACTCGCACTATACTTAACATGTGATTATTTTGTCATGTGTATAGTCGTTATACTTTCTGTTTTTAGTGTGTTATTATATGAGTTGTGGTTCTAAATCTGATCTGTACACATCAAAGACCTTATCACTGATTTAAAGTCCATCTCAGGCTCCTCTGGACTGTTTCAGGTCTCAGTAGAAGTCCTGTTACATCGTTTTGTTCTTCATCGAGGCAGAAGGGTGACATTTCATATGATTTTCACTTTCAGGAAGTCCCACATGGGGGTAGGGTGGATACTAGCCAAGGATTATGTTTTAAAGATTTTCTTTAACACGCTCTGAGCAGGTAGGTGGTAGCACCCTCTGCAGATCATCTCCCTCTGATGCCTCAGGAGGTGTCCTGCTCTGCTGGTCCTGGGCAGGTCTGTGGAGAGCCTGCAGAGCCCTCAGAGGTCAGAGGTCAGGGACTTGCTCGAGCAGGCAGAAGAATGTTTGGTGGTTTTATTGTGAGGATATTTTTCTCAGCTGCAGCAGCTTATTTCCTCTCCTGCTTCTAAGCGCAGTCTGGATTCAAATCCAGTGTAAACCTCACTAAAGATGGTGGTAGAAGTTTAACTTCTGGGGGGAAAAAAGGAGCTTTTTAAAGATGTATTTTTGGGACCAAATGATGAACTTTTAAAAACACTTGATTTCAGATTTGTCTGCAGATTCTGTGCAGTTTCTGTGTCCCGGTGATCATTAGAATTAAAGCTAGTTTAGATAATGCTTCAAAAATATCTCCCACGGAGGCTGCGGAGGAGGAAACTGCTGTCGTCCTGCAGCCGTGGTGCCAGAGATGAGTCACAGCTTCACTTTGTCATCTCCAAAACACAATTCAACTCTGGGTCAAAAAACAAACAAACGATGAAAAGCAGATTTGGAGGACTTATATCCAACATTCAGAAAGCTATGAACATTTTTTTTTTAAAGTCATACCATCTGTTTCCTCCTCATTTGTGATGTCTTCCAACACTCCCTCCTCCTCACATCCAGCTGTTCTGCATATTCCAGCTGTGCCTCCAGTTTTTAAAACAGTCCCTAAATTTAACAGGAGTTCTTTTCTTTCCAGTAATTTTGTTTTCCTGCCATCACAAAGTCAGACTGGAGGTGAGAAATCTTTAGCTCATTCGATTCTTATTGTGCCCTCCATCCACCTCACCTTCTCAGGGTCATGGGGGAGCCTATCCCAGCTGTCAGAGGGTGAGAGGCGGGCTGTTACAGGGCTAACACAAACAGACAGACATCCATTCATAGCTATGGGCAAATCAGAATCACCAAAGAGAACAGCCAGGGTGGATTCGGTTGGTGAAGTGCCACCACCACCGTGCCTGTTTGCAATCATCAAACATAAACTGAATATAATTTAAATAAATACAGGGTTTGTAATTACTGAGAATGTTTTTATTAAATGAATAAATTATATAGAGCAGATACTTCATGAAGATCACATGACTGCAGTCACTTTTCTTCATGTCAGAGTGCAAATGTGAACTTAGTCTGAAAAACAGTGTAGTGTCCATAACAAACCATGACACGAGTGATGCAACAGCAAATATGAACATCACTGTACCAAACGCCATTATTTATAACTTCTATATTTCCCATGCACATGATGCTGCTGCTGCTGCTGCAGACTGCTAATGACCCTCATCAAAGGGCTTTAAATGCAACACGAGAAGCACTTCATTTAGGTTTAAACATGCATGATTCTAAAAGTACAAACAAACTGATCGTAAACTTATTTTGTAATTGTAACAAACATTCTGTAGTATCATGAAAACCTCACAAAGTTTCACAGCAGGATAAAGTTGCAGAGTCAGTCATTGAAGTCCACAGGAGACAGCCTGAGAGCTGAAGGCTGCTCTTCTGCTTTCAGAGACTCTAAGAACGTCGGTGACCCTGCAGCCTCAGAGAGAAGCGCTAAGTTTCCCAGTCAGCTGGGAACTCTTCCCTACCACCCAGAGCCGGTCTCACCTCCTCCCCGAATGCTGCGACATTCGTCCTCCTTCAGCTTCCGCCATTTATTCCTTCACTCGCTTCCTCTTCTTGATCTGATGCTTCCCTCACACCGCCTTTCTGCAGTCTCCTCTCTCTTTCAGATTGCATCTTCTGCATCAGATGGAGTCCACTTGTGTGCACCTTCCCCCACGCTTATACACCGCGCTGACTTCCTCCCTCCTCTTGTCTTGAAATATGTTCGCTGCAGCCATCCTGTTTACAAAACCCACTGTTAATATCTGTGAGACTGAGGCTGCAGCTGTTTGCAGACACAAACTAAAACAGAAAGCATCCTCTTTGAATCTGTGATGTCTCAGGAGTGTGTTCAGTGACTGTGGCCCTGCGTTATATTAAAGGTTAAACTTTCCACTTCATCCTGAGCTCTACATTAAGCTGTCTGATTCAGACGTTATGTTTGCAACCAAACACATGGAATATAATTGAATAAATAATATGTAATACAGAGGTGTGCAGGGATCCAGCAGCCAGCTGGATGTCACTGCTCAGGCTGGTGGGGCTGTGGTGAAGGTGTGTGGGTCAGCTTCAGTGAGGAGTAGACGACCGCTGGCTCTGGAGGAAGATCTGAGCACAAACACACACATTAAAGATCTTTAGATGCTTCAGATCTGAGACCCCCCCCCACCCCCACCCCCAATCTATTTAGGGCCTCATCTGTTTTTATGGGTGAGTTTTTGCAGAGAGGAGCAGCTGTACCTCTGTGCCTGCTGCATGTCCTGATGCTGATTTCTCCATAACTGAAGTCAGTTGTTCCGTGCAATAAGGAATAAACTGCAGCTGGATCGCTCTCTGCAAAACAAGACAAAGTCGTGTCACCGATGCGGTCCTTATCTTTGAGGATGAGATGAAGCTGGACTTCATGGATTGGAGCTGCACACTAGCGGACTCAGCGCGTGTGCTCTTTCACCTGAAGAGACTTTAACACCTCTGCTGAGTTCACTTCTTAAAGCAGGAAGCCTGCAGAGCTGATGCCTCGCTGTACAGAAAACACGTTGCTGAGCTGCGAAAGCAACTTCAAAGAAAATTGCTTATAGTAAATTTCTACCTGACAAACAGCCTCATCACAGAGCTGAACTGCTCCGTGTTCATGCAGGGTGAGTGTGAAGGTGTTGGTGCCATGCCGTCAGCAGTTAGAGCGATCACATGTGCTGTTAAAGAAAGGGACCGGCTTCCACAATGTTGCACCGACAGTGAACTGAGAGCATAAAGAGTCTGAACTTTGCTGTTCAGCGGCTCGCTGCTCACAGCTCTGATACAGACTCACAGCTGCACTCCAGATGCTCAAATCAATTAAAAACCTTAAACCGGACCTGTTCTGCTTCTCTTTACTTCCTGTCATGTGTCTGTTCCATCAGTGGATCTTAGCCATGACCACAGTTTTAATAATGAGGTCAGTGCATCCCAGTAAGATAAAAGCTCAGGCTGCAGGCTTGGATCTTTGTGATGTCATAGAGAGTCCCTAATAGGGTCATCTGCATGCAGATGCTCCACGCTGCCTGCTGTTTAAACCCTTAGGCTACATGGGCCCACTTTAGGTAACAACATAATCTATCATACACCTTCAATATTCAGTGCACTGCCTGGATGTGACTAAGCAAACAGGTGAGAGCCTGATTGGTTAATAACTGCAGTAACTGTTTTTCATTAGTTAACCCGACTGATGCACTGTGGACTTTATAAATGTGTCAGAAGACGTCATGTTCCTGATTTAGAAAGGTCAAATTACTGACCTGCATCAAGCACTGAAACAGCTAAGTAAGGGGCGGGGACTAAAGAGCTGAGTAGCTTTAACCACTCATGAGTGAGGCTTCAGGTTGCTCTGGAGCATAAATATGGAGGAAGGTCACATGGTCTGGCTCGGAGTGATGGGTGCATCACTGTAAGAAGTGATGCACCCACAATGCAAAGCGCCTACTGTACAACCCTGCGGGGGGCAGTGTTAGCATCTGGGGTTGCTTCAGTTGGTCAGCTCTGGATTTAGCAACCTTATGTGTCCAAGAGCGGCCCAGAGAGGGTGAGACGTTATTTTCACCCATGGACCGACCCCATCACAGCCAGGACCCGAAGCCCACTGAGAATCTTTGGGATGTGCTGCGAAGATTTCACCCAGCGAGATGTTCCAGATGAACGCAGCTCGGGATCAAAACGATGCCACGGCAGCTGTGGGCAGTCATCAGAGCATCAGAGTGCGTGAGGTCTTCTTGGCCACGTGGTGTGCAACAGATTTATGTGATGGACTGAAAACTGACTGAAATTTGATTTTACTCTATTTTTGATTTTACTGCCAAATGAGCAAATTTGAATTCAGCCGAGTCCGTGCCGTCTTTCAGTCCAGCGTCTTGTCTTTAATGCAGCCGTGCATCCCGGTGTGTTAGCATGTGGATGATGATGATGATGATGATGCACAGTTTACAGTAATTTCCCCTTTAAAGTACTGAAAGTGCAAATATTAACTTTTTGCTCTGACGAAAAGTCAGAGCATCATTTTAAAAGGATCACCAGCGAACTTCACGGAACCTCTTGTGGAAACATCAGAAGAGCATCTCAGAGTTCGGAGGTTATGTGCCAGGAAACTTTTCATACCTCTCGTCTCGTTCGCTGCCGTCTTTCTCACTGCTGTGTAGGAGGCGGCTGCTGCAGGATCGTCAGAGTTTCCACTGAGAACAGACCTCTAACTGCTGCTGCTTCAGCATTTGGAATATTAATAAAAAACCCCAAACTAAAAAAGAAGCCGTGACGCAGTGTAAGCTAGAAATGAATGCAGAGACTTACAGATCTCATAAACCCATATTTCATTCACAGTAGGACGCAGAAAACATTAAACCGACACGCTTTACTGTTTCACGAGAAATATTAGCTCAGTTTGAAACCGATGGGACGGAGGCGAGCAGAAAGCCCATCAGCGTGTGAAAGTTATCGGCACTCAGCTCAAACCCTGCCTCTCTGATGGTATGAGGGTGCATCAGTGCCCACAGAGCTGGCAGCTTGCACATCAGCGCCCAGACGTACACACCGGCGGCATGTGCTCCCATCCACACGAGGTCTTTTTCAGGGAAGGCCCTTCATGTTTCTGCAACATAACGCTAAACCACAAACTGCAGCTATTCCAGCGGCGTGGGTTTGTGAGTCTTGCAAACCACTGCGCTCTGTTTTTATTCACGCGCTTCTTCGGGAGGCTGTGCAAAACGTGGGAAAGCAGAGCTTCTGTCTCTCCAGGGGTGGAAGAAAGGAAAACAGAAGCAGGACTGCAGCAGAGCTGCTTCTTCTACTGCTTTAGCAGGTTAGTGTGCAGAAACACTGAGGGTGGCAGTGGGTACGCGCTCACCTTGCAACCGGAGGGTTGTTGGTTCAAGTCCCTGTCTGAGCGCATCCTGTCGTTGTGTCCCTGGGCAAGACACTGAAACCACACTGCCTAAGTGTGAATGTGACTGGTGTTTGTAGGCACCGTAGGCAGCCACGCTTCTGTCAGGCTGCCCCAGCGCAGCTGTGGCTACATTAGTAGCTTACCACCACCAAGTGTGAATGAATGGTGCACAGAATTATAAAGCGCTATATAAGACTAAGGCATTATTATTATCTGTTCATAAACTGAAGCACTGAAAATATTAACATGCTGACCTGGTTGGAACAGCAAACGCCTGAAGCAACACACATTTCTTAAAACCTCCAAACATGAACTGTGAAGAACCTCTTGTGGAAACATGAGAGGAACATCAAAGACCTTTGAGATTATCTAACAGGAAGCTCGCCCTACCTCTCGGCCTGTTTTGACTCCACGATGGCGGTTTGCTGCTGATCTTCTCACTGATGAGTTGGCGTCAGCTGCTGCAGGATCTCTGTCTGCAAAATCAAGTCAGATTTCCCACTGATAACGCAACTCTTTCTGCTGCTGCTTCCACTTATTAACACGTAGGACGCGCTGAATTTCAAAGTGAACGTGAGAAGTGAAGTATATGCTGAACCAAGTAGGAGACATA
>JAMQGT020002611.1:0-45636 GCA_024447675.2 Pterophyllum scalare
TATATATATATATATATATATATATATATATATATATATATATATATACAGTGGTGTGAAAAAGTGTTTGCCCCCTTCCTCATTTCCTGTTTTTTTGCATGTTTGTCACACTTAAGTGTTTCGAAACATCAAACCAATTTAAACAATAGTCAAGGACAACACAAGTAAACACAAAATGCAATTTGTAAATGAAGGTGTTTATTATTAAAGGTGAAAAAAAATCCAAACCATCATGGCCCTGTGTGAAAAAGTGATTGCCCCCCTTGTTAAAACATACTATAACTGTGGTTTTTCACACCTCAGTTCAATTTCTCTAGCCACACCCAGGCCTGATTATTGCCACACCTGTTCTCAATCAAGACATCACTTAAATAGGAGCTGCCTGACACAGTAAGGTCCACCAGAAGATCCTTAAAAGCTACACATCATGCCGAGATCCAAAGAAATTCAGGAACAATTGAGAAAGAAAGTAATTGAGATATATCAGTCTGGAAAGGGTTATAAAGCCATTTCCAAAGCTTTGGGAATCCAGCGAACCAGAGTGAGAGCCATTATCCACAAATGGCGAAGACATGGAACAGTGGTGAACCTTCCCAGGAGTGGCCGGCCGCCCAAAATTACCCCAAGAGCGCAGCGACGACTCATCCAAGAGGTCACAAAAGACCCCACAACAACGTCCAAAGAACTGCAGGCCTCACTTGCCTCAGTTAAGGTCAGCGTTCATGCCTCCACCATCAGAAAAAGACTGGGCAAAAATGGCCTGCATGGCAGAGTTCCAAGGAGAAAACCACTGCTGAGCAAAAAGAACATTAAAGCTCGTCTCAATTTTTCCAAAACACATCTTGATGATCCCCAAGACTTTTGGGAAAACATTCTGTGGACCGATGAGACAAAAGTGGAACTCTTTGGAAGGTGTGTGTCCCATTACATCTGGCGTAAAAGGAACACTGCATTTCAGAAAAAGAACATTATACCAACAGTAAAATATGGTGGTGGTAGTGTGATGGTCTGGGGCTGTTTTGCTGCGTCAGGACCTGGAAGACTTGCTGTGATAAATGGAACTATGAATTCTGCTGTCTACCAAGAGATCCTGAAGGAGAACGTCCGACCATCTGTTCGTGTACTCGAGCTGAAACGAACTTGGGTTCTGCAGCAGGACAATGATCCTAAACACACCAGCAAGTCCACCACTGAATGGCTGAAGAAAAACAAAATGAAGACTTTGGAGTGGCCTAGCCAAAGTCCTGACCTGAATCCTATTGAGATGTTGTGGTATGACCTTTAAAAAGGCCGTTCATGCTCGAAAACCCTCTAATGTAACTGAATTAGGACAATTCTGCAAAGATGAGTGGGCCAAAATTCCTCCAGAACGCTGTAAACGCTTGGTTGCAGTTGTTGCTGCTAAGGATGGCCCAACCAGTTATTCGGGTTTAGGGGGCAATCACTTTTTCACACAGGGCCATGATGGTTTGGATTTTTTTTCACCTTTAATAATAAACACCTTCATTTACAAATTGCATTTTGTGTTTACTTGTGTTGTCCTTGACTATTGTTTAAATTGGTTTGATGTTCCGAAACACTTAAGTGTGACAAACATGCAAAAAAACAGGAAATGAGGAAGGGGGCAAACACTTTTTCACACCACTGTATATATATATATATATATATAAACACTATTACAGGCAGCATAATGATCTCCATGGCTTCTCCAGGAGTTGAACTACCTGTGCGACCTCTGTAGGGTCCAGGTATTGACTCGTGCTACCAGTAGTGACACTGACCCTACCCAAGTGCAAAACTAGTGAAGAAACAGGATGAGCAGGGAAAAATGTCAGTGGCCTCCACCTGTAAAACCATTCCAGCAAAAGGCAAAACCAAGATCCAGATATTTTATACAATCATTATACTGTATAATATATGCAGTATATGTTTATATAATATATAGACTGCATTAAGAAATCCAAGCAGATGGGCACTGCTACAGGACTGAACTTAATTTTATGTAAGTAAAGTTTTTGTTGTTTTGGATTTATTCAGTAAAATCTCCTTTGTTAAATTCTACAAGTATGCAAACATTTTGTGCTAGATTGAAAAGATTTTTTTAAATGTATTCATTATTTACAATTTGGCAAATTAATCTCACATAAGTTTTCTCCCAGAACTTAACATCTTCCTGTAAAGTGTGCCTAAGAACACATAGAAAAGCCTTTATTGACTCATCTGAAAAAAAAAAGCTACACATAACACAACATACAACAGCTTATATTGACTTAAACAAGATCAAACTTTTAAGATACACTTAATGGAAAATGTTTTTTTTTTTGGAAGCAGATACATCAAACCCAGACACCTGCCCAAACATCAGTGTGTGTTTACAGTGTAACTGCATCACTCAGAGTAACAGGCCTGATGAATAGGCTGAGCTCCACAGGTACAGGAGGAGGCATATATCTCTCCTCCCTCAGCAGCCGCAGTAACAGATCCTCACTGTCCTGCGGCCAGCGGTAAGCACAAGTGTTCTGGAGCCAGGTTGGGACATGTTTCTGTAAGGAGTTTCCATAGATTCTGATTATTTTTTATAATAAAGACAAGTTTAATACAAAGGGGAAAGTAAGGAACATTTTTGAGGGGAAATAAATAAAAAAGTTTTCTGTTTTCTGACCTGGGATGCACAGGGAAAGACAACCGGTATGAATCTGAAATTCAAGCTGCCCTGCTGGATGAACTCATTCTGCATCTAGAAAAAATAAATATACAATAAAATACTATGCATTTACCTTTGAGCATTATTGCACATTGCGTATTATATGTAATGGGAAATTTAAGATCCTTTTTTGGTGTTTGTTTGTGACAGGCTGCTTGTAACAAAGCAACTACAAATACAATTTAAAAGTTTATTTGCTAAGCTGTCTGTTTGGACACAACACTGAGTTGTGTCTAAAGTTAGATTAGAGATAGATACGGTTTTTTTTACACTCAAGTGAGTCATAGGTCAGTGTTAAGTAACTTAATAAAATAAAACATTCCTTTGAAAATGGTCAGATACAAGGATTGGAATACTTCCTCCACTGTTGCTTTATTCTCACCACTGAGTGAATATATTTAGTGTGCAGACCATGGCTGTCTGCTACAGGTCCTTCAGTGTCCTCCTTGTATTTTGGACTGATGGCGATAATGATCAGGGTTAATGGCTGTTTAAAAAAAACACACACACACACACACACTGGGTATTGGGTAACATAAGTACGCATACATGTGGTTGTGATAATTACTTACATCTTTAAGGTAACTGTCTGTCCACTTGTTCATGTCCATACATCTGATGGAGCTGTCATAGAAGTCAACCTGTGAAATGAAAGTCAGAGCTGTAAGTAGATTGTTTAATGTTCCACGTGATATTGCAAGAGGCAGCAATTATTGTGCACGCAGGGTGGAAGCTTACAGCGGGACGGAAGCCTTGCTTTGTGAGGAAGTCTACGAAGGGGACCATCTCTGAGGACACGTCTGAAGAGTAAGTGATGAAAATGTTTCCTGCGAACGCACAAAACTCAAACAACCAGAAACTTCAGCTTTATATTAAGTGACAATTGCTGTATTTCTATTTCCTGTTATGTTGCGATATACTGCTTTGGCTGTTGTTTCGTTTACGACTGCATTCAATCCGATTCAAAGTCAGATTGCATCTTAAAACATTCCGGCAAATAAAAATGATCAGATAGGTGAGGTGCCTTGGTGTTTGACTCATTGATTTCCAAAAATCTGAAAATTTATACCAATGAAAAAAAAAATCCTGTCACAAAAAATACATTTTGAAAATAAAAATATCATCATTATCATTGTGGGCAAACCATTCCTATATGACAGCAAAAAAAAGTAACAATACTTTGAGTTTACTTTTTATTTTAAATATGAACAACAACTCAAACAAGTTTAGCTGGTCTATAAAGACAATAATATTAATAATTACCTTAGGTTACCCTATAGTTAACTATTTTCTGCACTGGCATGAATTGTTTTGGTGATGAAATATTTCCAAGATACTCTGTTAAGTGCATTCCTTTTAACTTCGAAAACCAAGTGACTCACGACACTCATCAGGCAGGCTCCTTCTTTTCCTGTGCTCACGTAGAGACAGGCTCCTCTGCTCCTGCCGAGCACACGTTCAGAACGCCGACCTGTGGAACACCCTCCACGGGGGGACGGAGAAACCGAGGCACATTAACTGAGACACTTCCCGGAGGCATGATCGTTACCTCAGTAAAGGTGTCATGAGGCTGGAGACCTGGAGCAGCAAGAAAGAAAAGGCATACAATGCACTAACAGCTTTGGCAACCCAATTCCAGTTCCAGGCCAAAACCTGCGATCTCTACAAATGTCGCGTATGTGCTAAATATTGTTAATCTCTGGAATATGTCATCAGACTGTGTTTACCTCCTTTGGGATTGCAATTGCAGAGGTGTCCAGTGGTGGCAGGGAGTGAGAAGGAGATGTGACATGAACTGAGGTACGGTATCTGCTCAAAAGAAGTGGATTGAGGAATTGTACAGCTGTTCTCCTGCAGAGGATTAGGGTAGGCGTACAGCATGATGAAGGTCTGCGTTTACAGTTTGAGCATTTCTGTGGGACTGTCTGTCAAAAATGAGCCAGTAGAAACAACTCCCCAAAAACTTAGAATACACTCTGAAGAGCAAATCTAGAACCAAATAATCAGAAATAATGTATTCTTTCATTTAAAATATTCATATTAGGCAAATTTATTTTTCATTATCAGTTAATTACACTTAAAAATAAAGGAGAATGAGAGTGTCTGTAACCATTAAGGTAGAAAGGCTATACAGAAAGGACAGTTATTAGAATACCACCATGATATACTAACATTGATGGTTTAAATATTGTGAATTTTGAGTTTTCAGAGCTTGACCATGACTGTGATTACACCAGTTAAGCAAGCACATTGACGCATTTGTATAAAGCCAGGAATACAAAATAATACTGCACTTTTTCAACAATGTGTGAGACTCAGCGAGCTTGTGCAATGTGAGCAGTGAGAGAATTCCACATAGAAGTATCACGCAAAAGTGCCGAAATGCTCTCCCGTCTGTCTTTTTTTCCCCGTCTGATACTCATGTCTAACCCGTTTAACTTTGCCTGCCTTGCTGAGTGAGAGAGGGGGGGACCACTCCCATCCACCAGTATGCTGTAGGCGTATGCAGGTGCCACAAACATGGAGTACTCACAGACTGTTTCATATTTTCTCTTATGTCATTACACAAAGAGAAACATGGAATGGACCACAGAGCCACTTTTCTTACCCCAGCTATGCATGTTGTGGTGCGGAATCAGAAAGGGAGTGTAGTGTTCCCACTCATTGTCAGCTTTTCAGTGGCAGAGGAGGCTCAAGTTCCTCTTCTACGTCACTCTGAAGTTGACCGCTGCATTACCTCCTCTCTGAATGTTAAAAAAGTTTGTTTTTTTTCCTGAATTTGCCTTTGATAATTAACCCAATGCATAATGTTTGCATAGTCACCTGGCTGTATTTCCATTTGCAGGCCGACTTGATGCACGGTGCTTTGATCCACAGTGCCAATAGCAATTCCCTCTTTTTGTTTCATTTGGCCTGCTTGCTCGAGTTTGCTGCTTTAGATCCTTCCTGGAAGAAGTTTCTCTGGGCTGCATTGGCTCCACTTGCATCAGTGTCGGTTGATGCACTTGATTTGCTGTTATTCCAGAGCTCATAAGCAGAAAGTTGTTTTCGGACTCTGGTTCTTTTCCAGATTTCTCCATTTTATTTCAACTTGAGACAAGTCCTATACCAGAGCAAATTAGATGATGTGCAACAAAACTGAAATGCATAATTTAACTAAGACATTTCTGTGGTTCAATCAATCGACTGATTGAGAAATTATTTCACATGCAGGTATTTAAAAATATATACATGCAAGTACATTCTTATAAAAAATGTCTTTTGTAAAGGAGTAGAAAGAGGACTTGGTTAGAATAGAAAGAGTCATGACTTACCTGTTAAAAGGCTGAGTTATGTACTCCTTGGGATGCACAGACTTGCACTGGAACCTGTTATATGCAAATATTTCACACCTTTTACTGTGTCCAATCAGAGAAAAGAATGTAGTTTGCGTTGCTATGCCAAATTGGACAGGAAAGCTTGCCTGAGTAAGAGAAGCTCAAAAAAGGGATCATGCTCTTGAATCCCCCACCCCCCAAATCTCCACAGATTTACCTAGAAAATTACAATTAAAAAAAAAGAAAGAATTCAAAGCATGACAAAACAGCTGTAAGCTACACAGCTGATTGCTTTGCATATTCACTGATCATCTTTACATAAAATTCACCCTGAGGGAAAAACCACAAACATTTATTCTCACGACGCCATTTTCATTTCTACAATAGTGATGAATTTCCGCGTCTAATCCTCCCTGGTGCTGAGAAAGCCGAAACGTGAGGGAATTCTAGAGAATTAGAGCAGTCAGGCAACTTTCAGAACCAGTGTTAAATATGGCATCATAATGGCAGGGTTCTTTATTTCAAAAACAGCTGTGTACAAGTAACAGACAGAGACAATAAATAGAGACCAAAAGGATTTGAATATCTACTAAATTAGGGCAAACTGCATGATACAAACATTTTTGCTCACTTTTCCACCCATGGAGGGCAACATAAATACACAGAAATGGCACACTGTCCTGGAATTACTCACTGAAAGTGAGAGAAGATTGAAGCTAAAGGAAGATGAAATGCCATCCAAAGCTGAATGCCTGGAAATAATCACTCATTAGTGCAGTCTTAACAACTGGCTGAAATGTTCCAAAAAATGAGATGAAATTAAAGGTATTTGGTCTCATGAACAACGTGTTATTTTCAAATACACATTATGGAGGGACAAACACAGGTACACGTCCTTCATTCTCTTCGTGTAAGTGGCAGTTTGTTTGGCTGCTGATGCAAAAAGAGTGTGTGGAAGTCTTACACAGCCGGCCGCCATATGCAACATATATTTAAAAATACTGTCAGTATACTAAGCAGTCAGCTGAACAATGATTGCAGTGAGAGAGGAAGTAAGTTCCTGTTTCAACTACATAAAGCTCAACTAAAAGTCACTTTAAGCCAGTCTAAAAAAAAATCATTGGCTGAAGCTGAAATGCAATGAATGCACAATTTTAGTGCAGATGGCATACAGTT
This sequence comes from Pterophyllum scalare, assembly GCA_024447675.2. Lineage (NCBI taxonomy): Eukaryota > Metazoa > Chordata > Actinopteri > Cichliformes > Cichlidae > Pterophyllum > Pterophyllum scalare. The sequence goes on from JAMQGT020002611.1 coordinate 7,198, forward strand.
TGGGAGGAAGAGTCCATGATGCACTGAGTTAGTGTGTGTAAAGCATGAAGGCATTCCCTTACATTATAATATTACTAAACAAGAAAAGGCAAGAACAGGTGTTATAATACATCTAAAGTCCTTGAGAAGAGGAGAAAAGTATCATTATGTTAACCTTGTAAAAAAAAGCTCAGTGGACTCCCAGAAAAAAATTTCAGATACACTTTGGTCCACGGTGTCTAACTATTACCATTCCTACAATTATGCCAACATCTGTAACCAACTGGTGTGCCTCACATATTTCTCTATGAGCTGTAACTCTTAAACAAATGTAATCTTGCATTTAAAAAAAAAAGAGGGAAAAATAAAATCACACATTTCCAAATTATCAAAAGGAATATAAAACAGAAAAAAAAGATAAGTAAACAAGCAATTTATATTTACATTACATACAAGTTAAACAACAGAACTCATGTTGCTCATCCATCGCAGTCATTTCTAACACTGATAGTCACTTTGCTGCGCCCTCCGTCCTGTTTGTATGAAGCTTGAAGGTTGAAAAGTCAGTCTGTGAGCTTTTAAAATCATTACGAGCCACAGAACAAGAAAGAATATGTGGTGTCGGGCTCCCTCTGGTGGAAGGTTGGTGAAATGACATGAGACGAGGGCCACGGTGCTCAGAGATTATCCCCTGGCTGATACTGAGGCTCAGTGGCAGTGAAGTAGTCCTCCAAAAAGGCTTGCAAGTACTCAAAGGTGGGTCTCTCCTCTGGGTCTTTCTCCAGCACTGTAGCATTAGCTCATGTAGGGACAAGGGGCAGTCCTGGGGACATGGCATTCGGTAGCCTCGCTCCACTTGCTCCAGCACCTCACGGTTGTTCATGCCTGGAGAAAGAAACAGAAAAATTCACATTCCCGCCTCAATCCATGACAATTTAGGACTATGCTGCCATCAAATCACCAGGGTTTGTAAGAGCCATTTCTGCAGAATTTCCATAAGCTTGCATTTTCACAGACTTTACTTAAGAGAATTACAAACAGTTGGTAGCATTGTAACATTGTGATGGGGTAACAGTGGATGTCTTGAAAGTATTAGGATTAAAAAAAAACAAACAACAGGAAGAAGGAATCCATATCCATCCATAATTTTTCCAGGAAAAAAAAGTTTAGATGAAATGAGACAAATAGGGCTTATACTTTGTTATACACTGTCCATTCATCCATCCATTGTCTTCCACTTTATCCTTTTCAGGGTCACGGGGGGGGGGCTGGAGCCTATACCAGCTATCATAGGGCAAGAGGTAGACCTGTACAGGTCGCCAGCCTGTGGCAGGGCCAACACACAGAGACAGACAACCACATTCATAGCTATGGGCAATTTAGAGTAGCCAATTAACCTAACCCCAGTAAGTGCATGTCTTGGGACTGTGGGAGAAAACCAGAGTACCCGGAGGAAACCCACGCAGACACGGGGAGAACATGCAAACTCCACACAGAGAGATCGAACCCAGGCCTTCTAGATGTTATTCTAACTGTGAGGCAGCAGTGCTAACCACCACGCCACTGTGCTGCTGTTATACACTGGGTACATTTATTCAATTCAATTCAGTTTCATTTATATAATGCCAAATCACAACAACTGTCCTCTCAAGGTGCTCAGAAAGCCACAACAATCAGTTGAACCCCCTATGAGCAAGCACTTGGCGCTAGTGGGAAGGAAAAACTCCTTTTTAAACTGAAAGGAGCCTCCGGCAGAACCAGGGTTAGGCAGGGGCAGCCATCTGCTGTGAACAGTTGGGGGCGAGGGAAAAGAGAAGAGAAAGGGATAGAAGGAAAATTTGTCAAACATTTTATACCGTTTTGACCTGAACCGAAGCACTAGTGATTCACACAGAGGTGATGTCACCTTAGGCCTTACAGCGGAGACTGAAGACACTGCAGCAATTACAACATTGTTTAGAAATATTGGACACTGGATAGCTCATTTAAATGCTGAAAATATAATTGTAGTGGCAGTGAAACTGGAACAATTCACATCTTCACAGTCAGCCTGGAACATTTCTCTGCATAATGCACAGTGTAATATACATTATGCAATGTGCTGCTCTTTTTTTAGCACACAGAGCCTAGTGTCTGATCAGACTCAAACATACACCCAGGCTGCATTAATCAAACGTGACTGTTCAACGGCAATTGAGAAGCGATTACATAATCCACAGAGCTCAGCGCTCTCACTCACCTGGATAGGGCACTCTGCCCTTGGTCACCAGCTCTGTCAGCAGGATACCAAATGACCACACGTCTGACTTGATGGTGAATTTCCCGTAAAGGGCAGCCTCAGGAGCAGTCCACTTTATGGGAAACTTTGCACCTAAAATAAATTCAGGTAGCAGGTGATTATTCATTTCACAAACATTTAAAATGGCAGCAACGTTTATTTTGCTGTTCTGCATTCCTGCAGATATACAGAAAGACACGCAGCAATGGCCTACACCCAAACCTAAAGAGTAAAGTAGGTCAGTCTTCACTGTTCTGATTTTTTTTTCCTTCAATGATTTGATTAGTGCAGGCACATAAGGACATCATTACATCCCACCAGGGAAATAACGGAACCATTCCATTATCCATCTCCGTGTCAGTTTGCACTTGGCCCAGGTTGAGCAAGTAAACATTTCAATTTCTACCAAATGAGTGACTGAACATGTTGACAGAGTGACTAACAGAGCCTGGAAGTCCTCCTGGTGTGGTTCATGTCTGACTCGGGGGAGCACAACACTTGAGGTGATTCAGATTTTGGCTGCTTCGTCCTCATCCCTCAAACGAGAATCACAGTGGCAGATTGATTTTTGTGTAAAACAAGTGCACTTTTAGGAGGTCTTAAGTCCTGCACTGTACCCTCATATAAACACACATTTGGTTGTCTTTGCACTAACCACATGTGCATCCATTTTCCAGTGACTTCATCAGGACAAATTCTTGTTAAAAAAAGCAGTGTGGTCCAAGTATCACACATGTTGTGGGGACCTAATTCTGTCAGTAACACTATAAAAACAGGACTTCCCAATGGAGGTAAAAATCAAGACCCCACAAAGTAAATCAGCACATTTTAAGGTGAAGACATGTTTTAAAGTCAGGGGTCAAAGTCAGGAAAGTTTAGGTTTTTTGTTTCCATGATATTAATTTTGGTTAATGCAATGTCCTCTGAAGTTACCGAAACACAACTCTGTGTGCGTTTCTGTGTGGAACTTGACTTGGAATAGAAAAAATTGGAATAAGGCATTTGCCAAGCCACCAACATTTTCCCTCTGACGACAGTTTTCAGGAGATGCTGTGGTTGGGCGCTTAATGAATCCTACAGAAACATTAAAGTCAGACAAAACACGTGTAAGCTAGTCTCAAGTCTAATCTTTAGCCCAACAGCAGTCAGTATCTGACCTGACTGAAACAGATAGTCTAACAAAAACTAACACTGGACTTCTTTGCTACTGAATATACATTTTATACATTTCTGTTAAGGGCAGTGTGAGTAGGGTGGCTGGGTGGGAGACAATCATGCTCAGGCATGGTATGAACCAACTGCATGAATTGTGAATACACCCCAAAAATCACACTGCATTAAAAACAGATGTGTGTGTTATGTCAGTGTGTTCAAATGTTACTGCATAATGACACAAAAATCTGGTGCTCAGAGTTTAAAGTATGCAGCCATACGCATAAAATAAAGCCATACCTATATTTACAGGTACTGGCAGTTATTTTATTTAGTTTGCAAGTTATGCTTATGTACTGTATGTTGTTGGTTGCTGGTGAAACCCAATCAAGGAAGCCTACCTTGTCTTGCTGTGTATTCATTGTCCTCAATGAGTCTAGCCAGACCAAAATCAGCTATCTTGCACACCAAGCTGTCCCCAACTAGGATGTTGGCAGATCGCAGGTCTCTGTGGATGTAGTTCATCCTCTCAATATATGCCATGCCTGCTGCCACCTGGGAAATTGAGGGGGTTTCTTTTTTCTCCGTTGAACATCAATTCAATGTACATCTTCAAGGTCATTAAATCAGTGCTAAGCAAGATTTTACACAAATGTTATCACCCTAAAAAAGTGGGACAGCAAAAGAGAAGCATCTCTATAAACTGTAAATCCACAGATCTGCCACACTGGCAAAATAAACTCCAGTGTAAGGTATGATTACTTATAAAACTTAATCAGTTTCAGGATGAAATACAAGGAAAAATCGATAACTTCAGGTAGCCAGTTTTCTTATTTGTCTTGATATAAATCAATCACGGGCTTGCTTCCTCAGTAAACAACAATGAACCACGTGGAATTTGTGCAGACTTTCAAAATGCTTGCAATTTGGTCTCCTAAGATTACCAGGATGGAAATGGCTTCATATGAGAAGTGCTGAGATTAAATGATTAAACTAGTAACAGTTGGAGATAACTGAAGTCAACTAAGCTCTTAAAGCAAAAATCTCTTTCCCTGGTAACACATTAATAGAGCATCAAGATTTTCAGCACCTGAGCCGCCATGTCCACTAGATTTGGCAGTTTGAGGCCTCGACCTTCTCCGTCCTTCAGGAACTCAAGCAAACTACCTAAAAAGACATGGATTTAAAAAGAAAGAAAGAAAGTCAGCATATCAGGTTTTTGCTTTTTTGAGCTTCCACTTCATTGCAAGCAACATGTTGTGCAAATGTTGCATCAGTTTTTGGATTTCTGCCTAAAATGTAAAACCTGTGTCAGATGTTTGTTAGTCACTGCTGTAGTAACGGAAATTTTTAGTTTTTCATAGCAAATCACTCCTGCCCCACTCCCACAATGTGCAATAAATTCTATTTGCTGTAATATGCACGCTATGCAACAAAGCAGGACATGTGCTCTACTTGCAGGTGCATAAATTATGCAAACACTGTGTAGGTACATGCATGAATGAATGCATATATGCAATAGTGAAAATGTTAAAGCAGCCTCCACCTTTGCTCATGTACTCGGTGACTATATAGATGGGCTCCTCGGACACCACAGCATAGAGCTGCACAAGCTTATCATGTCGGAGCTTCTTCATTATCTGAGCTTCCTCCAGAAAGGACTCAGGTGACATAGTGCCAGGCTTAAGAGTCTTCACTGCCACCTTGGTGGTGCCATTCCACGTTCCTGAGGTTAAAAAAAAAAATCATTAGAAGAGATTGTTCAAGGGCATTTCTAATGGCCCACATTTTATGTTATTTTCAAAGCAAGACAGCAACATAAAAAAAAAAAAGTCTTCCGATGAAATAAAAAGTGGGTTAAAGAGGGAGAAAATGGACACCGCTTCTTTTAATTTAATGTGTAGAACATATAACTGGAAATAAATCCTCCCTGAAAGCTGCATTTAAGTCACAGTATGGCATAACAGATAATAAAACTGAAGTTTGCATGTTTTCTCTGGGTTCTCTTCAGGTACTCCGGTTTCCTCCCACAGTCCAAAGCCATGCACTGCTCGTCTGTCTCTCTGTGCCCTGAGCTGGTGAAGCGGTTAAGAAAATGTATGGGTTGATGGGGGAAACTAACCAAAATGTGACTGCTTGTAGCTGTTATTTAATGTTGAACTAGATGATGCTAGAAATATTCTAATAACTTGTTTGTGTTTTACCTTCGAGTTTGACCTAAAAGTTACAGAATCATAATAAATCATTTATCTTTGTATTGGACTTAATCTGTTTTTGTGTTTTAACTGGTCCAAAAGCCCTCCCCAAATCCTAAACCCACTCAGAAATCACAACAAGTTCAAAAATGGTGTTCTAGTCCAAATGGAATTTTTGGAATTTGAGGACTAAGATACACACCCATCCAGACTTCTCCAAACTGGCCATTGCCGAGGCGTTTAATGAGCTGCAGCGACTCCCGCGGGATCTCCCACACGTCTTTGGTTTTGACAGACAGGTCGGTCAGACGAGGCATGCCTTTGTGGCATGGCACGATCAGTCTGCAGCACAGGCCTGCAGCCCTGGCTGAAATGACCATGCAATTTGAGGTCATGTGAGAAATGTGCAAGTTTAAAAGAGGAAAAAAGAAACAATATATGGATCTGTCCTGCTGAGATCTTTTTGCACACACTGAGCAGCAGAGTCTCACCAGAGTAATGCTGAACTAGCTGCTGGAGTGTCTCAAACTGGGCCCTAGTGGTGATGTAGTAGCCTCCATTATCCAGTTTACGAATTTTATAGTGTTTAACGTGATCTCCCTTGACGTCATCCCAGTCCTGGATGGAGAGAGAGTAGGCCCCTAGAACAGATTGGTAGCAGTGTTATTTTTAAATGAGTATGTTGAAGCTTATTTAGGGCAATCAAACAATGTTTAGTGTGACGACTTATTCCAAGTTCATAAATAATTTGCTTCTGCTTGCACTTTGACGTGCTTCTAAATATTTACTTGCTCACAAACATCTGTCGGTTTTCCTAAACTTTAAAAGCGTTCGAAATGTCACCATCTCAGTTGCTGCTCATTTTAAGCACCTTTAGTTGTTTCACTCTCAGCGGATGAGGAAAGTGCCTCTGGCGTTGCCGTTGGAGAGCAGTTGCCTCTCTGCATCCTTTCGACCTAATTTACCAAAATACCAGCTAAAGGGGGAGAAAAAAAGAAAAAGAAGTGTAATATTTGTTTTCAGTGCTTTCCTACATATTCTATTTGTACTGTGCATGCAACGATGTCACAGCTAACAAAAGGCAATAAGATGACTTCTCAAATATTTATGCTCTCTAGTGATGAAGCTGTCGTGCTGTGTGTGAGAGAGTGGGCTCAAATGAAAAAGTTTCACTCACTCCTCGGCTTGGATAGAGTCCACGGGAGCTACGTAATTGCTGGGAATATATCCAGTTCCACCTGTAGTGAGAGAACGAGCCTCCCACCAGTCTCCCTCGCTGAAAAATGAGAGGGTGGATTTAACAGAGATCTAGATCACCATTTACTCATCATGTAAACAAGCAGAGTGGACGCACTACATTTCAAAAATGCACCGATCTCTCTCTTAGCACAAAAACAGCTAAACTCAAAGCAGTTGTTTTGCAGCTTCTGTGAATGATCGCTAAAATTCTAAAATCAATTTCTGTTAATTCATAAATTTTATTAGAAATAAGTGGCGACTCTGGAACCAAAGAGCTTGAATTAAAAATATCCACAGACAAAATGAACAAAGTGGCTGGCACTGCTGTTCTTCATTCCCAACCATGATTTAAATGCTTTGTAACTTTTAGGACACAGTTTGGAGAGTTTGGTGTTTTCACCACACATGGACTTAGAGTGGAGATGGGTGCAGGGGCTTATAGAAAAATGTGAAAACATACATGGAAATACAGAACATAAGGCAAAAACAGAGTTTGTACAATTCTAACAAACTTGAAAGTCAATATTTGGTGTGACCACCTTTATTCTTCAACCCCGCCTGAACTCTCTTAGGCAGCATTCCTTTAATTTCTTCAAGTAGTCTTCAGGAATAGTTCTCCAGGCTTTTTGAAGGACATTCAAAGCTCTTCTTTGGATCTTGGCTGCCTTTTTGTTTATTTCTCTGTCAAGAGGATCCCACACCACTTCAATAATGTTGAGGTCCATCAATTCCATCAATTTTGACAAGGTCTCCAACACCACTGCTCCAAATCATAACAGGGCCTCCACCATGTTTTAAAGATGGCTGTCACACTCAGTGTTGTACCTCCTTTGTACATACTGACGATTTAAACCAAAAATATCGAATTTGGATTCGTCACTCCATCAAACAATGTTGCCACTGATTTTCAGTCCAGTTCTTGTGTAATTTCACATACCTCAGCCTTTTCTCCTTTCCTTAAGAATGCCTTCTTGATAGCCACCCTTCCACTGAGACCATTTCTGATGAGGCTTCAGCAAATAGATGGATCAACTGAAAGGCCAGATGAATCTCTCAGGACCCATGTCAGTCCTTTTTCACATTCCTTTTGTAAGGACATGACTTTCAGATACTGCTCATCTGCTGTAGATACAGCTTTGAAGAATTTGGTGTAAACAATGTTTTAGCATAAAGCATTCTGTCTTGTATCAACAGTTCAGGCTGCTGGTGGTGTAATGGGGCGTGTGTGTGTGTGTGTGGGTGGGGGGTTTCTTGGCAGATTTTAGGCCCCTAAGCACCAAATGAGCATTATTTAAACACCACAGCCTGCTCTTTCATTAGTACTCTTGCTTGTCCATCCCTTTATGACCACCACTGTACCCATCTTCCAGCAGGATAACATGCCATGTCACAAAGCTCAAATCATCTCAAACTGGTTTCATGAACATTACAATTACACTGTGCTCAAATGGCTTCCACAGTCAGCAGATCTCAATCCAACAGAGCACGTTTGGGAGGTGGCAGAACAGAAGATTCACATCATGGATGTGCAGTCAACAAATCTGCAGCAACTGTATGATGTTATCATGTCAGTGTGGACAAAAACCTCTGAGGACTGTTTCTAGCACTTTGATGAATCTACACCATGAAGAATTAAGACAGTTTTGAAGGTGCACCTAATGAAGTGGTTGGTCAGTGGACATTTCCAGTAAGACTTCCCTCTGTGGTCGGAGTTAGAGGCTGATGTTTGGTTGTTATGAGTAGTGGAGATAACTGGCTGGGTTTGGGCAAAATGCTCGGTTGAGATTCAGTGAAAGAGAAAACACATGACGACAGGGAAACAGTCGTTGACACAGCAGCAGCTCTCAGATGTCATTCAACATTTGCCAGGGGAAACACACTCAGAGCTCGCAAGAATGTCTGAAAACAGTTTAATTCTCCGTTAAAAGATGTGAAAAGAAAAGTGCTCAGTAGCAACAAAATCACTGTAGTTACACAAAAGGTGAGGAGATTTTAACAACCTGTCACAAAAACCATTAAAACGTGACAAATCTGTCAGATTCAAAACACAGTCAGAGCAGCAATCTCTGTTGGTACTGGTGTAACATTTGTTACACACAGAACAGAGAAGGAAAACACAACCACCACCCTTGTATTGCTGTCATGCAGATGCTTTCACACTTACGTGCTGTTGAGGATCTGGAACCTCTCCCCTTTTCTGAAGCTGAGGTCATCCTCGGTCCTGGCTTCATAATCATAAAGAGCCACAAAAAGAGTCACCCCTGCAGGAAAACAAAATGTGGCTGTTATAGGGGTGAACTGTTATGCTGGGTTTTTCATTGCATTTTTACTGTGGGGTTTGGTCATCTGTCTAACACATGGGGCTGCCTCTTATGCAATAAGAGTTACTGCTTTCTTTGTTTATTCTTTGCACCCCATCTGCTGCATTATTTTCAGCTTAGAAAAAAAATACAAATTGAAAATATATTTCAGATCATTTCGTGTCCAAATATACATAATCTACACTTTCCACTTACACTTTTTTTTTTATTTTATTTTTTTATAACTTGTGTGTGGCATTATTCAGGTCATGGTGGTGAATGTGAGGCTTACAGTGACACTGTTATTGCACAGATCACAGAAAATGGAGATTCTCTCATCCATCCATCCATCCTAGCATCTTTCTGCTAACCGATTTGGATTCATGCACCGATACCTTAATGATTTCTGTTTTCAGGTCCAGCAGGTGGTTATTTTCAGCTGTATCCTCTCTGTTCAACATCAAGAAATGAGCACTTAGACTCTAAAGAGGCAAAAATGTATGTAGAATTTGTTGGAGTTTAAAACATGCAATATTTGCTTACATATTGCCAGTAGCCAATAAATGATTAACCAATAAAAAAAATTGAAGGGTTAACAAGCAAATATAGAAACTACTTGCTTTGCAAATAATCCAACACATCCTCTAGGAGTTGTGATTAAACAGTTGCTACCATAGTCTAGATGACGGAAGCCAATCAAAAGTTGATATGATAAGAACGGCCCACGAGTGCCTGTATCTATTCATCGGCCTAAAACTGTAAATGTTCATTTTCTGATTTGATCTAAATCCTCTCTGGACAATCCAAGGCGTAATCCTTATGTTGACCAAAGCTTGCACACCGTCCGAAATGTTGAGGTCATCACAGAAAGATCAGACGAGGTTTCTGCTTTGCATCGATCACAGTTTCAGGGTTCCTTTTCCTTCTGTTCTCAAGTCCTCACTGTACAAATTAGACATGGATTTTATTTCACATTCCCCTCTTAGAGAACTTTCTCGGTGGCGCCGATTCCACAGATGTCGTCTTTATTGTCACAAAAAAAAACGGCTCAAAAGACTTCAGACATCAAAGCAGGAATGCTGTTAATTCATGCATCACACATGACACGTAGCTTTAAAATCTCAAGCAAGAGAATGTGAAGCCCATTTCTGCACGCTGGAAGCACTTTTACACTTTTCAGCAGAATGTCTGCTCTCTCATTGTCAGATGTTCCTCACAGAGCACTGGTCATCAGAATGAGGACAAAAGGTGACTTAAGTGACTTTGAATGTGGCGTGTTTGTTGGTGTCAGACGGGCTGAGTATTTCAGAAACAACTGATCTCCTGGGATTTTCCCACACAACCATCTTTAGAGTTAACAGAGAATGGTCTGGAAAAGGGAAAATATCCAGTGAGTGGCGGCTCTCTGGGTGTAAATGCTGTGTTGATGCCAGAGCTCAGAGGAGAAGGGCCAAACTGCTTCGAGCTGACAGGAAGTAACTAAAATACCCGCTCATTTACAAATATTTGTCTTTAAAAATAAGAATCTAAATGGCTGTAAAGAAGCAACAGCCTTTAAAAATCTGTGATTCAACTGAACAATAAAAGGCTACAAAACTTAGAGGCATTCACAGTCAGCCAACTTGCTCCACAGACTTTCTGTATTTAAGAGAGATTTTTTTTTAATCTTACCTGTACCTCCCCGAGACCGAAGGGTCCCAGACTGTGAGGACGTGTGGACTCCTCCGAACACAGTCACTCCCTGTGTAGCTGTGCTGTGGAAGTTGTTGTAGTTGGGAATGGTGGTGACCCCAAAGCTGGGGTAGTGCTGTGGAGTGGGGTCGGACCCATAGCGGTAGCCCGAGTTGTGGGAAAGGCTGGTCTCTCGGTCATCAGTGAGTTTTGCTGCTTCTTTATCCTTACATTGGACACAGCCCATTCTCTACTGTCTGTGGGTGGAGAGAGAAGAGGGAGCGATGGAATTAGTACTTAGGTAAAATAATAGCACAAATGCCGTCTCCACTGGGGAAATTATGATTCAATATTCCATTATTTCAGAGCTTCCTTTGAGAGTTAGTGTCTTCTGAAAAATCTTTCAATTAGGCTGAAATTAAACACGATGCTTTAAAATGCATTACTAATTAAACGGAGGAACATAATGCACCACAGCCGTATGCGCTCAGCAAGTATGACCACTGCGTACATACACTTGCATGTTAATGCTTTATGCTGAGAATATCTAGTTAAACTGGCCATAAAATAGTTTAATGGCCCTACTTATCACAGTTTACTTTTCCATCTTCTGCATGACCACACTGGGGAGAAGAATCCACACTGACTTTTCATGTGACTTTACATGTGAGCCTTTACTTTATTTTTGCTTGGTTTACAAGGAGCCACGCACGCACGCGCTGATGAAGCGTTTGTCCTCACTAAAGCAAAGATAAAACGGTTTCTGAAATGAGGGATGCAATCTGCTTTGTCAATTAAAAAAGAGCCTTATTGTCTTTGTAGACCCAGTTAAACTAATGAACATTTTGACTCAGTGCCCCCTCTCCCCCTTAAGCCCTGGATGCCCGCAAAACCAGTTCAGTACATCTGAGAAGAGGCCCCTGACAGCAGCACTGTCTTTCAATGGCATAACCAGGCAGCCGACTTCAGAAGCAGCTAATTGGAAACATACTTGTTTACAGTGTCGGTGAATGGAGAGCGGTGGCGCTTGGAGCAAAAGTCAATGCCGCAACAGACGGAGGACAAGGGAAATCATCCCACTGATCTTTGCCCCAGCTAAAGACTTAATTATGCCCCCCCAAAAAACCCAATTTACCTTTAATACAGGTTTTACTTCAGGTAATAGTGCTAATATCTGAAAATAACCACGTCTTTCTAAAGAAACTATTTTCCAATCAAAAAATAAGCAGGAACCAGAGGCATGTTTTTGAAGCACTGGTGCTCACTGCTTACAAGCAAAGCTACACAGTCTAAGATCAAAGCCCTTCAGGCCTGTTTTACATTTACTAGCAAGAAACTTCAATGCCTACACAGGAAAAAAAAGTGCAAACAGATGTGTCACTTGCTGCATGCTGGGAGCTCTGCAGAACGTAACAAGTTAAGCGCTAATTATGTAGATGAGGACAAAATGCATCAAATGAATGGAAAATAGAAATGCCATCTTTGAGGGGAGGTCACATGACGGTGGAGTTCCAAAGTCTTGATCCTTTTCAGTCACATAGATTACGGTAAAATACCAAATTCCAGCTCTAAATTCCCCTCTTTTAAATCACTAAACATAAGTTTTAAAAGTTTAAGTTGCTGTAAAGTTGCTTCAGTTATCTGTGGTGAAGTATTGGAAGAAATACTTTTACTTAGATGAGAGTACTGTGAAAGCAAACTATGTATTCATAACCGTTAATTGATGCAGATATGGGCAGCCCATCATTGTGCTCATCTACTGTATTTCAGAGAGAACAGTTCGGTCCAGAAGAAGCTAAGCCTGAGGTCAGATGCGTCTGAAAAATCACATTAAATCTAATGAGTTGTGGCATGGTTAATCGGCCAGAAAAATTTATTCTACTAAATAAAATCGTATTCATTCATTATACCAAAAAGTGCTAAGAGGGACTCAAACAGCAAACAGTTTCTCTCCTGCATACAGGATTTCATTTTCTCTACACTCTACAGCATTTGCTCCAGTTTGCTTAACTAACAGAAGGAGGTAACTACTGCAGAGAGAGCGGCATCGCTGTGATTCATTACTGCCAATAGAACCCCATAAAATACCCAGAAGAAGAAACGAGCCCAGCGGCAGCATCACAGTATAAGCTCTGACCAGAGTAGAGACCGCAGACAGAAATACAAGAAGCATGACTGCTGTTGCTTCTCCAATAATCCTTCAGATATCAAATAATCTCCTTTCCCATCTATATTTATACCTCCAATCTTCTGGTATTTACAACACCCTGCTCTAAAGTACAGCTGATGTCTTTAAATGAAAAAATCCTACACATAAACGGTCAGCTATTTCCATTAATGAGCAAATGCATAATTTAATCTAAAAAAAAAATAAAAAAATAGATTAGTCAAAAAAGAACCACACAAACTGTTAAAGTAACATTCAGATCAAATATGTGCAGTTTTTAGTGTTTCCACATTAGGTTTAGCTGTTTTTGTCTTTCTTTGCTGCACAAAGCAAAAAAATGAAGACTTCGGGATCCTGTGATGGGTATTTTCTGACATTTTATTCACATCTGACAACTGATATAAAAAGGGATCTGCTCTACTAATTCACTAAGGAAAAGAAGCCTCAGTACTACGAACAAACAGCAGATTGAATTAATTTTCCACAGCTGTAGGAATGAGTGCAGTGTCTGTTCACCGTGTCGCAGTGATATAAGTATTGGGACAGCTGATAGTAACCAAAGTCAGCCTCCAAACACTGGTGGCAATGAGTTACATCATTGCGAGAGCGCACATTGCATTAAATGATTAGAAAAACAATGAAAGCCATACCTTCAGTAGGTATTCGACAGTCACTGCTGTCACTCGGCAAGGCTTCTGGAGCAATGTCCTTTGGACAAATGAAACCAAAGCGGAAATGTTTGGCCATAACACACAGCGTCATGTTTGGAGAAAACCAAACACAGCATATCAGCACAAACACCTCATACAAACTGTCAAGCACGGTGGGGGAGGGGTGATGATTTGGGCTTGTTTTGCAGCCACAGGAGCTCTGTACCTTGTAGTAATTGTGTCGACCATGAACTCCTCTGTATACCACAGTATTCTAGAGTGAAACTTCCTATAAGTGCTGCACTACTGTAGGTCCCCTGCGATACCAAAACTCGAAATAAATTTGCTATTAATAACATTACCGTGTTTGACATAATTTGTGGATAACTGCAAAGGCAGGAGAATATTAACTGAGTAGGTGAAGTCTGTTTTCTGGTGGATTTTCTTTTTAACTCAAGTGATTGAAATAGCACTGCCTCCACTCCTGCAGGGATCACAGTAAATGAGAGGAAATCTCATGTCGTCATGCTGCCCGTGGAGATTATGAAAATCTTCTTGCTCTTCAAGTAAAAAGGCCAGGGACTACTGCAGCTTTAACATATCTGTAACCATTCGGCTGCACACAGTCTGTAATATTTGCATTAATATACTGTACACATGTGGTCTTTCTTTAGCACAGTGTGTATTTTGTAAACATTTATGTTAAAATCACAACACAGCCGTGATTTCAGTCAATCATCTAAATTACAGAGGAGTCCTTTAGATGAATCGGTGAATCAGCAACTTTTCACATTTCCACAGGAATTTAGTAAGAGCGCCACAAGCATTCTGATTCAGTTCTGCTATTCAGTTACACACGAGTCAACGCCGTGTATCATATCAAAACAGCAGTTTTAGGTGGGTGCTTTCCCTGCATTTCATCACAGTGGAGATGCACAAAGACACATGCAAGCACGTCAGTGTCTGACCTGCCCCCCCCCCCAAAAAAAACAAAAAAAAAAACAGATGATGGCATCAGAGCCTCTGGGCTTGTTCCCTTTCATGGCACAGCCTGGGTATTGCATGGCCACCTCAGCCTCTGTAAGAGCAATCATCATGCTATTTTCAGACCCAAATGGGCAGCTTGCTGGAAAGAGAATGACAACGGTGTGATTAAGAAGTTCCTATCGGGGCAGGATTGCAATGTGTTGTAAGAGTTCATTCAAAAACAGGTTAATTCACAAGAACATATTACAATTCCTCATTTCATTTGTTAAATGCTATTTGCCATAAGTCATAGAATGGACTGGGATTGTCTGATTTTGGAGCCTCGAGTGGCTGCTGTATGAATTGCACTTTTCTGCAATTGCTGTTTTTTCATTTTCCACTCCCTGAAGTTGCCACATTGTTATGCTTTAAAAAACAAACAAACTGTGAGGCATTTATGGAACATTGGCAAATTGTAGCATCTAGCAACAAGTGCATGTTTTAGGAATGTCTGTGAATATATTTGCAGAAAATCTGGGTTACGCTCTCCCCTTGTAAACTACAGGACTCATCACAACTACAATCACAGGTAAACCCACAGCCTATTTTTGCTCATTAAGCTTAAACTGTTCCCTATCATTAGTAACTATCAGCTTTCACACTATTTTAATCAAACACACCATCTGCCAATCCCGAACAGGCAATTTTTGAATGGGTGCTGAACACGCGGTAACAGGGGCAGCGCTACTTCATCTGTCACAACCACTGGGTTCAACTGGAACTTAATTTACCCAAACGACAGCCTTTATTTTGATGCTGCACAGGCTTGAGTGTTAATCATCCATAATAGTAGTCATAGTGCTGGAGGCCATAATGAGATACTGGGTCATTTGTAGTAAAGCTGCAATCAATATACCGCATTAAAAGGACAGACGTGTCACAGCCACACAGTAACTAACTAATGGATGAAACTAACTGATGGAGTTAACAGGAGAGAGTCGGTCGGGCCCGAGAAACAAATATCTGTGGTCTGATTTGTGTTACAGACCAGAAAAAAAAAGATAATTGGATGTGTAAGACTAAAAAAAGACTGAAATTCCCTAAACACATAAAATTGTTTCATGACTAATTACACTGATTAATCAATGAGCATTTGTAACATTTGCAGCTTCTAAAAAAAGGGAAAATTTGATGATTTCCAAACAAGATTACTAAATATCTATAACTGTGAAACAGAAACTTTGAAAAGAACTATGTAACATAATGGGTAACTGACTTTAGACATTTTATACACTAACTAGTCCTTCAGTCCTTCTGATGTATTATTCCAAATATTTATTTTTTCCATTTTCTTATAAATGCTATAATTTCAATTTGACTCTCTGGAGATGAATAGTCTTATTTTGTCTTAATGCTATAATATAATACTACAAAAGAATAAGACTGCAGACTCCTCGCCACATGTGAACCTAATGGTGACAAGCTTACATTATATTGGTTCAGCTCAGAAAAACCGATGAAAATGTGGCTTGGACTAATAAACAGTGGAATTATGGTCAGCTGGGCATTACATCTGGCAATGTCTTGATTATTTAATCTCGATGAACTTACAAATCCCACCAGAACACAGCCTTTTGCAATTCAGCACATCTTCTTAAAAGGCACCTTGTTTAATTTGAATTGTGGGGTCCCTTTACACTCAGATCATTGACGAGGCACAAAACAAGGTCAAACTTCCCACACGCCTCCCACCGGCATCACACTTGCAGTGACCTTATTCAACTCCAGAATCCAATGTTCTGATCATGCAACAAAGATGAGACCAACAGAGGACCTTTTTTTTTTTTTTTTTTTAAAGCTGTGTGCCATTTGAATGCACGTGAAACCAACTGCTATGTTTACTGGATGTGGTACAAAACTGACAATCCTCCTCCTTATGGCTGAATAGTTACAACATTTGCTTGTGCCAGACAACCAAGTTCATTCAGTGTATCAACAACGAGACAATGGCCACTTTTCACTCTGCTACAAGATTATGAGCACAATGAAACACAGTGTTAAAGCTTTCAAAGCATTCTTCATGTGCTGAATGAACAGAGCCAGTTATAAAACATGCAGCTGAGATTCATACAGCATGTACGTGTGGGTTTAAGCCTAGCTGTGTTTTAGTGCCACAATGTCCACAGTTGAGTTGTTTGAGTCGTGTTGTTAAAATCACTGAGTCCATTGTATATGTCTATGCAGTCAGCGAGACCACTGCAAAGTAGATGAACATTAAAACAAAAGATTTCCCAGATATAGGAGCAGCTTCTTGTTGCTTCTGCTTGACAGTCTGAATGGAGTGTTTAAAAGGATTCTTTCCAAATCTTGTGCCAGTGGAGGGCAACGGTCAGTGCAAGAATCCAGTGGAAATAATGACGAGGTGGGTTTACAGGATGGAAGGATTCTGGTAGAACTAAAAATCACACAAGAGTTGATGGAAAGTGGAAAACAATGGCACGAGCCACAGCGTACAAGTGCTGGAAGCAGAGCTGTGACGATAAGCCAATTAGCAGATGCAAAAAAATAAATCACTGGCAATTTGTTTGACTTATTAATTTTTATAAAAATGCCCCCCCCCAAAATGTGTGAGCATTTGCTGTTTTTCACTGTTTTATTATAAGCCAATATCACTGAGTATAAGGCACAATTTGGCAACTTATAGCAGTAACTTGCTTGAATACAAGGCGGCAACTAAAACTACCAACCCTACCACGGTCATACCGTCCGCAACGTTTTTCATCCAGATTAATCAAACATTCAGTCTATTAGTTGAATAAATAATAATAAGACTAATCCATAATGCTGTTTTCCTAACTGCTTAAGCTATGGATTACTTTTCTATTATTCATTTACTGTGTCAAGCATAAGAATACAATGAAATATACCCACTCCGATTTCCATCTCCCAAAGCTGATGTTGTCAGATGTCCAACCAACAATCCGAAACTAAGCTTTTCATAACATTTTGACAAATTAGCAGAAAATTGTCACATTTTAGAGGCTAGAACAATCGTCATACGGTGGCTTAATGATTATTTGACAGTCACCATGGATGCCAATATGTTTTCTGCTGCTTGACAAATTAACTTCAAAATGATAATCGTCACAGCAGAAGCCCTAGTGTGCATTTGTTGTCTGACGTCAAAACAACTTGATAAGTATCTTGAAAACCAGCAAAATTTGCTTTAACTGAAAGCTGTTTAACTGTGATCAACTAACCCTGCCTTTGTCAAATAGATGAACTTTCTTTTAACTCGAGGTGCAGCAGCTTATCTGCCAGTAGGTTGAACGGTGTGGGGAGAGAAGGCCTGAAACACAATATACAGCTCCTTTCATTCAAATTTGATAAATACCATGTGCAACAATTGTACAATCATGGACAGGCTGAACTGAAGGCTTCATGGAGCTGATTGAACGTTTAACAACCAAAACACAAACTATTGCCTAACTTATTGCACATGGGTAACAGTGGGGATACCTCACACATATCATCCCCAGTGTTTGCTTACAAGATGGATGGCTGCACCTCCAGACACATCAGATAACCCTACTGAAACGGCTATAATTGGATATTTAACAGTGTGGCAATGCAATTAACTCAAAGCATATGATAATTCCTGAGGTGGTAAACAATTAAGAAGCTCTCCGCAGGCCGTTGTGGCGTTTATTAGGTGTGTGTGTGTGTGTGTGCCTCAGTGGTCAGTTCTGTTCTGCAGCGCATCCATCCCTGCTGCAACACAAGAGCCCCCTCTCCAGAATCACTGCAAAACATCATCCATAATTACCATCACCGCTCTCTCAGTTTTTTCCTCTCCGAGGGAAATGTTTACGCAAATCACATAAAGCTACCCTTCTGAGGAAGACTGAAGTAACGACTGGCGTGACTGCAGCCACTCAAAATGTGTTATTTTTCTCTTCTGCTCTCCCTCTCTCTCTCGAGATGAATTCAACTCGCTCTCTACAGCGCAAAATAGGGGACAAGGCGGGCGCACCAATTGAAATTCAACATAAGGAGAGAAAAAACGCGTGCTCACCGCAGAAAAATCAAATTAATCCATCGGAGTTTCTAGAGGGACCTTCGTGGACGAAATTCGCGGACGTCTTTCTTTCTTTCAGTATATTTTTTCTTCGCACAGACAGAGAAAAGCGGTGGGAGACCCGTCCCTGCCGATTCAGGAGCTCCTGTCGCTGCCGTGTGTACAGATGATGACGACGGCGGGAGGGTCAAGTTCACGTCAATAAAACTACAGCTTCCGCAGAACACTATCAAAGTAAATCTCCAGCGTCTCAAAGCTTTTTGTAAAATTGAAATTACTCGGGGAAAAAAAAAACATATAAGGCACACTTAGTAAACCCAGATTGATTCAAAGTATTTCAAGCTTTAGGAGTACCACTACTTTTAAAGCAGTCACATGATGATAAGCCACTAAAAACGCTTGATTTAAAAAAAAAAATTCTTGGTGGTTTTATTTTGGACAGCATGTGCTGTTTTATTTTTGGGTTTGTCTCTGGTTGTCTTGACGCAGCTGTTATTGCGTACGCTTGATGCGGATCCACACCGACCAGGAGCTTCGACTGACACGGCTTTCCTCCAATGAGAGATTACAATGTGTACCGGGGCACCTCCTCATCTTCGGAGTGTGACTGAAAAACAGGGCAAGGTTGGCAAATTCTCTGTTTTTGTTCAAGTCATTCAAGTCAGCCTTCCAGTGTGAGTAAAACACAGTTGCGCCGACATAACCTAAGTGCAATGTATTGAGTAGGATGTTAAAAAACAGAACTGAAATAAAAACAGAATTGAAATAAAATACCTCTTTTTTTAAAATTATTTTTGCAGTCATTTCCACTACGATCTGTTTGCATGAATTTTCCTCCCTGAAGGACTTAAAAAACCGAAATTTTCTGTTGAGATTTTTTTTTCTTTCTTGGTATATGATGAACAGTTGTTAAAGGTAAGGATCCAGCAGAATTGTGAAAAGGTGTGTTTCTTCCATTGTAATGCTGTGACACAAGCAAAATTCTGCTTCTGAGGTGGAATATTTAGTGAAAATTACTCAGAATAGACTACTGATACTTTAGAAATGAATCACAGTGCTGACCTCTAACCCCCAACTTTAAGGCTCCGATAGTGTTATTGGATGATTTATCAACACATCTTTAGCTTTTTTAAAAAAATGTAATAATTAAGAGGTTCAATTATAATACATACTGTCACATGCTTAGTGCAAGCTGTCTGCAACAAAAGGTTTCTGATGTTAACATAAAAACTCAAAATTTCAATTGTCAACACAATTCTGTATACACAGAAATTAGATTTATAAAAGACAGATTAACAGACTTCTTCAAACTACTGTGATTACAAACAAAATATAATTCAAACAGCTGTGGAAATATGGGAACAATGGCTCATTGGCTTGTACCTCTTATTTTCTTCTTAGTAAAAATAAAGTGAAAAAGTCCAAAACCTGTTCTCCGTCTCTGCAGTTTTTACACTTCATCCAGTCATCCAGTGGACCAGATTGGCCCTTTTTGATGAGCCAGGTTTGGTCCATAGGCCCTATGTTTGACATCTCTGGTGTAAATTAATCACAGGACTTCTATAAAAGTTTTAAGAGTTGTCACAGTGACAATGTTACACTGACTATTGCACTTGAGAGGAAGTCCAAATGCCACAATAAAATTACAGTAGTTATGTTTCAGTGAATACTGCACTACAGACACAATGTTTCAGTGTACATTGATCAATCACCTGTGTAGGTCCCTTTGTGCTTTAAGAAAAGCTCTGACCCACTGAAGCATGAAATCCACAAGAGTTCTGAAGGTTTCCTGTGATGTAAAGAACCAAGACACCAGCAGAAGTTCCTTTAAGTCCTTTGAGTTTGGGGGGCCTCTGTGGACCTGACTCCAGATTGGACTAAGATCTGGGGAATTTAGAGGCCAAGTACCTTACCTTGAACTCTTCATCATATTCTTCAAACCACTGTGTGGGAAATGCTGCCACCATTAAGACATATGTGTTCTGCTGCAGTGGTTAGGTGGGTGGTACATGTCAAAGTAGCATTCACATGAAAGTCAGGTCACAGGATTTTCCAGAACAACATTGACAGGAGTGCTGCACTGCCTCCACAGGCTTGCCTTCTTCTCATAGTCCTGTTACCATCTTTTGCCCCGGTAAGCAATGTATAAGCACCCTTCTCCACATACATGACGAGAAAGAAAACATGAATCTCATTATTTCAAAGGGAAACTAATGACAAATAATTTGGACATTTTCATAGCATGCATAATGAAACACAATGCTAACCTTTGGCCTCCTTCACATAACATTCCCTCAGTTTTTTGTCGACTGACAATAAGAACAAGAAACATTCAAAACCGTCAAAAATAATACACACTTTTGCATTTTATTGACTTGCTCAGATACAAACTGACATGTGGACAGCAGGCTGGCTTTAGTAGTTTGGTTTCCAACTCCTATGAACAAAAAACAAATCAGCCAACAAAACAAACAAAAGGAAAAAAATCAGTTCAACATAATTATCCAGACATCAAATTTCATACTAATTTTGTGCCAGTGGACTAATTGCTTCAGCTCTTTACTGTAATGTGATATGAATTAAAGCGCACTTTGATAGTCTAAGCAAACCTGTTATATATGTCTGATCTGCAATATTTATTAGATAGACTCAACTCAACTGGCCACTCAGATAAAATATTTCTTCCTGGAAATGATCTTAAAATGCTTCACATAATTTCTATCGTCTTGGCTTTTAACATAGCTCTTAACAATAAAAAGAGTTAAGTGCTATTATAACTATTTAATATTTTTATCTAACCTTTTATTTAACCTAACGTGACTGTTCACCATAATAGTTAGGCTACAGCTTTGCATCTAATCAAAACATCACAACAATAAGTGTGGCCTAGTTTGCCTGCTGAGGGTGGGTGAAAGAAGTCAGCCTAATCCACAAACTGCTGTGTGCTTTCCTGGATAGTCTGCACCCCACTCTCACTCTGCTTCTCCACCACCTGGAGTCACGATCTCTAAAGCCCTCTCCAGCGAATGCACAGCCTCTTGCTTGCAGCCATTTTGAACTAATAGTAACCATGGAGATGTGGGTCATGCAGCTATAGCAGAGAGAGGAGACTTGTGGCTGGTGGTGGAGTTAGAGCACTGCAGGCTGCTGGAGCAGACAGCAGCAGAGAGCCATAAACTCTCATTATATCTGGGTCACTGGGATGCTCCAGCTGCAACAAGCAGACAAGACACTATTATGCAAGAAGAGGGATAAGAGAAGTTGTGGGCACAAGGGCTTATAGTTATAGTCTGTTTACTGAGTGGGACATATGTCAGTAGGGTGCCATGATGACATAAGGTGAGACCAGCTGAGCTGTGCTTAGTCAACCCAGCCTTCAAAACATACTGTTGTTTTAGTGGCATTCATTAATTTAACAGTTGTGATAAACATCTCCTTAGGGCCTCTTTGTTGCTGTTAAATTACGTTAAAGTTGTTATTTCTATAAAAACATAAGTTTATACATGATTGTTATGTTGTATATAATCACTATTTTCTTAAGTTAAAAATTAGAACACACAAAATATTTGCCAGTACAAAGAATGAACCGTTTTCAGTGCAAATTGGTGGCCATCTTCATATACAAGCAAACGTTTTGCAGTTTTTCCCTGACAACCAGTAACTGTGTTTTTGTCCCCCTCCAGTACAGGATTAGCAGATCTGTCTAATCCAAATCTCCTGGTCATGAAACATGAAACATCAGGTTTCTGCACTCCAGAGCTGGGATAATAAAAAAAAACAAAAAAAACAAACAAACCCAAACAAACAAAAAACAAGTTGTAGGCCATGTTGTTGTGTCTCTCCTATTGTCCGTGCCCCCCACCACCACCACTCCGTGACCTCCCCACTCGGTGGGATTTCGGACTTCTGATTGGTGGAGACGGGGTGGCTTTGTCGTCACAGCCCCATTGCCCATTCATCAACGGACTTGGGCGTTGTACTCCGCATCTCATTTGCGGCGGGGCCAATTTCTCCATTTAGGAACTCCGTTCGGGAAAAAATCGAAAGAATTCGCGTCTTTCGCACCTTCGCTACTTTTTTTTTTGCAAGCGCTCGCACGTTCTTTTGTGGTCATTGTGATTTCGTGTTGATTCCTCGGCTTCGGTTGCAGAAGGGGGAGTCGGCGTTTGACTTGATTTTTCTGGGAGGAAGCTTGCGGTCTTTGTTCATTCATTTGATCGGTTGGGTCCCTTTGTTGGAACAAAAGCATGGGAGCACAAATCTCCAAAACCGCTGGAAAAGAGGAAGCTGCCGTAGAAAAGCCAGCAGAAGGCGCAGCCGTTGCAGCAAAGACAAACGGACAGGTAGATTTGTTTTTTAAAAAAATATTTAGGTCTTAATTGCTCAGGCGGAATTTTGTCTCAATTTAGCAATGTGTTGCGTCAATGGCGTGCTCCATGTTCCCTGTAGCGCATCTCCACGCTCACCGGCATTCAGGGAAAGTGGCCACATGTAGGCCTGTTCATTTTTCACCAACAAATGCACTGTTGCGGTTTTTTTTCCCCAGTGTATTTTAACCATATTCAGAGTTTTCACTGAAAAGGATTTAAATAGCTACATAAGCTGTATTTTCCTGTTAAATTCATTCTCTGAAAATGCAGGGCTAAATGCTGAACAACTAATCCAATGAGTGATCATCATAGAATGACTTAAAATTAATTTTTATTTCTCTTCCTTAAACAATTACCGCTGTTCTGCGGCTCCAGTGTCTAAACATTGCGTCTGGGCTTATTCATTTGGTTGAAATGTGTGCAGCAGGGGTTTGTGGCCGCTCTCAATGTGGCATGGCCATTTTAAAAAAAACAAAAAAAACAGTACCACGCCTTTGTTGCCAGGTTCACGAAATGAGCTACGATTTTTGTACAGACGCGAGCCGCAGAATCCGCCAGCTATAAAAGGCACAAAGGGTAAGATGAGAGAAGTGCCTCAGAATTTAAAAATACTGCACATTGGTTGACTACACGGGGCATTTAAAGGAAGGGAGAAAAAAGCGAATTCCTGTGTTTCCACCGACTCCAAACTGAACGCCACCTCGTGGATCCCACCTGTATTACAGTCTAACTAGCCTACTGCTGAAAGCCACAGATCTGTCGTCACTCTCCTGGTAACAGATGATGTTGCAGTTTTAGGACCATTTTCTTATTGGTTACTACTAGTCTGTGAATGTAATTAAATATCACAGAACACCAGGTGTTGCAGGGGATAGCTCTGCACACACACACTTACACGAGTGTTTGGCTTGATGAGCTTGCTCAAATAAATGCATGTGCATGTTCAGTTAATGGCATTTTTATTCTGTTTCCTTCCAGGAAAATGGCCATGCCAAAACCAATGGAGATACCTCTCCTGGTACAGAGGAGGCCAACAAGAGCTGAAGTGCAGGCCAATGGAAGCACTCCTACTGAGGAGGCACCAAAAGAAGAAGGCGAAAAAGTAGAGGGTGCTGAAGCCAATGGTGAAGAAAGAGCCCGCTGCCACAAATGGAGAAACTTCTGCCAAACCGGAGGAAGGCACTCCATCCACCAGTGAGGATGGCAAGCAGAAGAAAAAGCGTTTCTCCTTCAAGAAACCCTCCTTCAAGCTCAG
This sequence comes from Pterophyllum scalare, assembly GCA_024447675.2. Taxonomy (NCBI): domain Eukaryota; kingdom Metazoa; phylum Chordata; class Actinopteri; order Cichliformes; family Cichlidae; genus Pterophyllum; species Pterophyllum scalare. The sequence goes on from JAMQGT020002611.1 coordinate 31,498, forward strand.
TGGCTTCTCTTTCAAGAAGACCAAGAAGGAGTATGAAGAGGCAACGGAGGATGGGGCAGCAGCAGCAGAACCGGCTGAAGGAGAGAAGGCAGCTGCTGAAGAGGCCAAGCCAGATGAGGCTGGCGAGGGAGCTAAGGAAGCTACAGCTGAGGAGCCAAAGGCTGAGGAGGGGAAGGCGGAGGAAGCAGCAGGAGAGGAAAAGCCAGCTGAAGCTTCACCTACTGAGCCAGAAACAGCAGCCAGTCCAGAGGCCACGGCCGCCGCCGCAGCCGCCGAGTAATCCTGCTGAACCAGACAACAGAATGAAGGAGACGATGTAGCTCATCTGAAGGAATGCGAGGACTTTGTCTAAAACCAGGGATTTTTTTTTCTCGGTTAGTTTTTTTTTTTTTTTTTGGGTGTTTGTTTACTACTCTGCAACCATCTCATCCATAATGACTGCAATGTCCCTGGCAGTGATGTACAGGAGGTGTAACGGAGAGTGTGCTGCTTCCTCACTGCTTATTGGTGCTTGCATTTGTGACATGGGTGAGTGTGAAAGTGCAAATGTGAGTGGGAATTTTTTTTTTTCCCTTTTCTTTTTACATGAAACCGTGACTGTCAACACGTTGCTGAATTTGACACATATTTAATCAAAAGTGTTTGGTGCTGGGCAATTGGATGTAGCAGCTAAAGCTGTGTCTGCAAGATCTGACACATTGTGGTATTTAAAGGGAAAGTCCAAGTCTTAAATGTTGTCATTGCAGTGCACAGTTGTTTACAACTCTTAAAGCTCAATGCTCCTGTGGACACAAACCATTCCTGAATGAACTAGATTTAGTCAACTGTTAAAACAGTAGGTGCTCATCACTTTCCATTAGATTCCACTGTTACCAACCTCCGTAGTAATGCACGTTGTATAGACTTTGATATTACTGGTTTTATGACTGAGATGTACCTAAATGACTGAAGTTTTTAACAGATTACCCATTGTAAATGAAGTTTTCTTGTTTTTCACCATTTGTAAGATTGAATAAAATTGGGAGATGTTTTAAGCAAGTTTTGCATCAAGCTGTGATGACTACAATGTCTACAATACCTAAAATCTACACTAGAAAGCACAGAAATCCATGGTTGGGGGTACCGTCTTTAAACAGCATTGTTCTTTTTTTTTTTCTTTTTTTTTCTTTGTATATGAGACTCACCTTATTCAACATGAAATGTAACAATATCTGCAAACTGGTATTAAGGTGTTCAGTTTATTATATGTGAGTACTGCTGAAGAATAAAGCAACAAAATGTGGATTGGCACTCTGAGCTCATTTATTTATGTTTAGAAAGCATAAAAACACCACTGCTGCCCTTTAATAATGTCTTATCTTAGAGAAATAGAGGGAGAGTTTAGTCTGGTGTTGAGAGCGCCAGTCAGCTGCTGTAGCCACAGATTCTTTGTTTTACAGCGCCCTCATGTGGTGCACTGAGAGATTTCCACCAGCTCACACATAAGGAAGCATTTTTCTTTTAATCTGCAAAAAGTTGAATTTGGAATTCTACATTGTGTAATCTAATTTCAACAGCGCCAGATCACAGTAAAACACAGGTTAAGATAAAGACCTTATAACAATTAGAACGGCATACCTTCTCACAGAGAAAATTCAAGTTTATTTATATAGCACTAATTCACAGCAGTAACCTCAAGGCACTTTATACTGTAAGGTAAAGACCTCACAGTATTGGAGAAAACCCCAGCAATCAAATAACCCCCCATGAACAAGCACTTTGCAACAGTGGGAAGGTGAAACTCCCTTTTGACAGGAAGAAACCTCTGGCAGAACCAGGCTCAGGGAGGGGCAACCATCTGCTGCGACCGGTTGAGGTTTTAGGGGGAGAGAGCAAGAGGGAGATAGGACAAAAATAATACAAACTAAAGGAGAGAGAAGACAACAATGTAATGACACGCTGCAGTGGTGTATAAACACATGGGGAGTGAAAAGAGGTAAGTGGGAAAAGAAATGCTCAGTGCATCACACAAAATCCTGAGCCTATAGCAGCATAACTAAGGGATGGTGCAGGATTACCACATCCAGCCCTGTTACATCCCCACAATGATGCCCAGAGAAAGGTGTGGGGAGCAATGATAAATACAGCCAGGAAAAGAAAAAGGAGCCAAACAGAGCAGCATGGTTAAATAATAACCTTTATTTTAAAAGGTCTATTTACAAGGAGACAGCAATGCCACTATATCAGTAAGAGAACAAAAAGAGAATAGTCACATCACAAACTAACCTATCTAAGGGGGGAGGGGGAACACAACCAACAAAGGAATGCACTTCTGCGGCCCGCAGACCCACACTACTACACTGCTCATCAAAATCACAAACTGTCAGAACACACCACTGGGTCTCGGATACTGGAAGGCAGAGAAAAGAGTAAGAGGAAAAACAACAACCAGCCTTCACAAGTGGTCCTCACCTAGCCTTTACAATGTTTGAGGACTAATTGCCAAGTCGGCCCAGGTGCAGACTGGGGAAAATGAGTGGCAGCTGGGTCCTGGAGAGCGGAGAGGGAAACAGAGAGGGAGAGAGGGCAGCAATAGACACTCTACTTTCTTCTGCTTTTAAGATTAGACTCAAAACTTCCCTTTTTTATAAAAATTTATAGTTGGGGCTTGCTACATGGCATGGGGATATGTGGGTGTATGTGTGTGGTGAGGGGCCTGATGACTGAAGGCTCTGCCTAGCATTCTACTTTTAGAAACTTTAGGAACCACAAGTAAGCCTGCAGTCTGAGAAAGAAGTGCTCTATTAGGATAATAGTACTACGAGGCCTTAAAGATATGATGGGGCTTGATTGAGTTTAAGTTCAATTCTGCAAAAGGCTTGCCACAAATACTTTTTGCACATTGTGCATTTGCATTAATAACATTAGAAGAAAACTGCAGCCTTTGTAACAAAGAGGCTGCAGTCAGTTATCTAAATCTTCATTTATGTTAAATTAGCTGGTAAACTTCACCCTTGAGGATCTTGTTGTGGTTTGGAAAGGCACATTTCTTTCCCTAAACTAGCTTAATCTGCAGTGAACCTAAAGTGATATATGCTTTCTGCCCAACAGTATTTTTAGTGATCTATCCATGAAGGAACCACACAGCATAATTGTGTCACAAAATTCAGGGTCAGTTGTGTTGCATTCAAATACAGAGTTTCTGGGTTTTTACCATAAATAACAGTGTTTGAAACAAACATTTTTACGATGTCTGGAGGTTTAGTGTCTATAGCAAACAACTGCAGTGCAGACCGAATTGATGCCTGTGCTCACCATCAGCATGTCAAGATTCCTTCCATGAAACCCCATAAACACCAGAATGGTTTTAAGAGTGGAGGAGAAATCAAAACACTCTTGCAGGGTGTTTTTTGGGAGCACGCCGTTTTACCCGTACACATTTTAAACCCTCTATTTCCTCTGCACCCACTCCAACTTTGGACGCTGCAGCTCAGACCACCGCAAAAAGGATGTGTTTTACACATAATATTTCTATTTCTGCTTCCTAAACTGGTTGTCCATCTTGGTCATGTTGTTGAGGGATGTGCTGCTTCTTGTAGCTCCCAGTGTGCCTCACATGCTGCCACACACATCAGTCTACATCCTACTCAAAAACATCTGGTTCTTATTTGCCTTGCTTTTTTTTTCTTTCTGAACAGATGCACAGCTGTATAGATAAACATGCAAGGTGAGCCTGCAAACAAAAATATTTCAAAGTGAAATATTCTTTTTAGTCTCAGTAGATAATTTTAGAGTGCGGCTTGAGGAGTTGACCAGAGGCAGCTCCCCATATGTGCTGTCCCACCTCATGCAACAACCACAGGCCATCTCCAAATGGCAGTACCCTCAGATGGCAATCCCCACCAGTTTCTTTTCGGCCAGCTTCCTCTCTCTTCTGTTTCTGGGGCCCCTCACCTAACCACTGTCTCGCTCTCTCTCCCAAGGAAGATCAAATAGCGGCTGCCCTGCCAAAGGACCATCCCTGTCCCTCATTCCACACCCAAACTATATTCAGCATGTTCATATTGAGGCTTGCATGGTAGAGTAGCTTTTGTAAACTCTGGCTGCCAAGCAGGCAACTGGTAGCCATCATGTGGAGAGATTTCTATTTTATCCATCTCAGCCTCTGTGTAAGACCATTCATACAATATGTACTGTACTGAAGTATGTGTGGATTTTTAGAGCAGCCTTTCACAAAAACACATAATTTGTTCCCATTTCTTTAGTTGAATCTATGAAAAGTGTCAAAGACGACACAGTTTGACAGGCATAAAAGTATTTTGTGCCAACAAAGTGATTCCCACAGAACTATCAGCTGAGAGAAGGCTCAGGTCTGCCAGATTACACAAGAAGTGAACTGAAATTCAGTGGCAACACGCTGCAAACACACTGCCAATGCAATAAAAGCATACTTGGATAAAAATAAATAAACAAATAAAAACAATAGAACACTATCGGACATGGACTGGCCACCCCAGGACCCAGACCCTTATGAAGTCGTGTGAGATCATCTTGAAAGAGAACAAATCAAAAACAGGCAGCATCCAAAGAAGAACCTTAAATGTCCTTCACGTAGCCTGGAGAACTATTCCTGAAGACTACTTAAAGACAATTGTAAGAAAGCCTGTTGAACACAGTTCGGGATTTGCTGAAGAATTGACTTTCAAGCTTATTAGAACTGTACAAATTCTGTTTTTGCCTTACATACTGTATTTCCATGCATGTTTGCACATGTTTCAGTAAATCACTGCATCTATTTTCCTAGCAAAATATAAAGAAATGAGGGGTAAACTATGAATATATTATAGTGTAACAGTGTAACACAACACTACTGTAATAGTGTTGTGCTTAACCAAATGATCACAGATGATTACAATTACAGTATTATTTCACCATTAATGTGTTGTTGCCTGCTCATTGCACTGAGAGCTGTAAGTCCAATAGCAAATTTGGTAGCAAGACCTAAGAGTTTTATCCAGCCACTTTTATCCATTTGATAGCTTCCTTAATCTTTTGTTGAACCTGTCACAGATCACTTTGGAAATCCTAACTGGTTTCCTGGTGTCTTATTGAGTTTTTAATCCATTAATGTGCAGGATAATTGGTTTAAGGCTCAGTAAATGCAGAACTAAACCAGTGTGCACAAAACACTCAAAAGTGAACTGGTTCTTCTGACTGTGTGTCTTCTTAAGTAAATTTAATGTTTCCTATGAGTGCCTATGAGTTATTTATTTGATAGAGAATTAAGTCCATTGTTCAATTTAAATGAGATGCTATATATATAAGAAAAAGCTTCTGATACAAAACTTTCAGGAAGACATCTTTATTTTGGTCATTATGCTTTACATGACACAACGCATGTCCAGGGATATAACAATGTTGCTGTTAAAACAGTTTGTGTTTGCATGACAGCATTTTGGTGACTTAGTTCGCCATAACGGTCAATTTGACCATCACCATTTCACAATATATTCAAGTCACATTTAGTTACAACATGTTGCACAGAAAAAGTATTAGGGTACTTTTAATAAGATTATTGGTCACCCAAACAAAAAACAAAAACAAAAAAAAACAAAAAAACAAAAAAAAAAGGTTGTACAAAAACAAACAAAAACAGAAAAACACTAAATTAGGAGTCACCAGTTGAAGTCAGTATAAAAGAAACAGAGTGGAAAAGAAAAAGTCAGGACACAACACAGTTATAACAACTCAATTTCACATGCTGTCTCCATTACAAAAGCTCACTGGTAACATTGTGGATTGCTTACCCCCACCCCTGATCACCTGTGTTCATAAGTTAGTTTTCCTTCTTCTAAGCACCCATTTCTTGTAGTTTTCAAGTCAAGATGCTACTATTCCTCAATAAAGGGCGAACTACCTGTCTGTTAGGTTGAAGAAAAATGAACAGGGAGTTTACTTTGAGAAATAGCAAATTTAGTTGGTTGGCTTTCGGGAACTACTGAATCATTATATCACGTTGAAGCAATGAGGAACCCAGAGAAAGAGCAGTGGACATTCTCTGCAGCGAAGACGCCATTGGCCTCATCATCAGGGATCTGGACGTAAACTGTGTCCTGCTCATCAAGCAAGAGGACAGCACTACCAGACATCTGGTCAAGGAAACCCTTGTTGTACTCATCATAAGTGAACATAACAGGCTGGCCATTCTTGTACAGAGCCACCAGGGCATGAGCTCCATTGACATGGATGCTATAAGCAAAGAAGTAAACTCCAGGAACCTGGCAAGTGAAAATGCCTGTCTCAGGGTCATAGTGATTCTCGGCATTGTACACTATGTGGTCAAACTTAATGGGGCTGCCAGCAGGAGGGTAGGGGGTTGTCAGAGCTGCAGTGAAAGCAGACATGGGGGACTTGACCATAATCTCACCCACTTCCACGCCCTTGCCCTTCTCATATACAACCTCACCAGGAGGGCCAGGTGGACCGGGAGGGCCAGCTGGACCAGGTTCTCCATCACTTCCAGGCTCACCGGGTTCACCAGCAGGACCCTGAGGTCCAGTTTCACCCTTAGCAGACAAACCAGCAGGGCCGGGAGAACCAGGGAGACCTGGGTGTCCCTTGGAGCCTGGAGCACCAGCAGGACCTTGAGGCCCAGTAGGTCCTCTTGGACCTGTTTCACCATCAGATCCAGAGGGACCTTGCTCACCTTGGCGGCCAGGATGACCTTTGGGGCCAGCAGGGCCTGGGATACCTGGTGCTCCTGGAGTACCTGGGGCACCTACATTTCCTTTTTCACCTGTGGGTCCCGTGGCCCCTCTGGATCCAGGAGGACCAGCTGCTCCTGGATAACCCTGCTTACCCTGGAAACCCTGTGCTCCCTGATCTCCCTTGTTTCCCTTAGGTCCCTGAGGACCGGATGGGCCTGTGTCACCTTTAGCACCAACAGCACCAGGTTCACCTGGGAAACCTCTTTCACCCTGAGGTCCACTAGGACCAGTGGGCCCGGTTGCACCAGTAGCACCAGTATATCCAGTTGGACCTTGCTCACCCTTTTCACCTGGAGCACCTGTGCTACCTGTAGCTCCCCTCTCTCCCTTCTCTCCATTTGCACCTGGTTTTCCATATCCAGGCACTCCAGGGGCACCAGGGCCTCCAGCAGGTCCCTGGTTGCCTTTAGGGCCAGTTGGACCAGGCAGACCTGGGGCACCATTCTCACCTGATTTACCTGGAAGACCAACACCTGGGGCACCAGTGTGTCCTTTGGGTCCCTGTGGTCCCATGGGACCAGAGGCACCATCTCTACCAGGGCTACCTGATTTTCCTGGCTCACCTGGGGAACCTTGTTTTCCTGGCTTTCCAACTCCAGCTGGACCTGGTTCTCCAGGTGGACCCATAGGCCCTTCAGGTCCTGTCTCACCTTGAGCTCCTGGTGCCCCCACCCCTCTATCACCCTTAGGACCTGGCAATCCAGGAATACCTGGATGTCCTTTCAGACCAGGTTCTCCTCTAGGTCCCATTGCTCCAGGAAGACCTGAAGGTCCGGGCTTGCCAGTAGCAGAGAGGCCAGCAGGTCCAGGGCTTCCTGGAGATCCAGGAACTCCCCTAGGTCCCTGAGGCCCAGAGTCTCCAGTATCTCCCTTCTCACCAGGTTGTCCAGGACTGCCGGGTTTGCCAGGTCCACCTGGAGATCCAGGTTTGCCGGCGATGGAGCGTCCAGGAGATCCGGGGGATCCAGGAGGTCCTTGAGGTCCAGCATAGCCTACGCCATTCTCACCTCGTGGGCCAGGAGGGCCAGGAGGTCCCTCGGGGCCTGGCTCACCTGGAGGACCAGGCTCACCTGCTACTGACACCACTGTGAAGAGACAAAGAGAGGCCAGCATTAGTTCCACCATAGCAAATGAGCAAACAAAAACAAACAAACAAAAAAAAAGACACAAAATGTCAAAGTGGAAGAACTCTGTGTGTACCTGCAATTTTAATTTATTGCCACTTTAAAAGTTAAACTATTATGTATTGGTTCACTGAAGTACATTGTTGTGTGTGTTAAAGTGTATGGATTAAAACCACTAGTTTTGTTACTGCATATTTATGGAATGCCTTTAGTTTGTGCATAATCTTCAAGGATATGTAATTAGGGTCTGTTTAGTGTGTATGTTCAGTAAATCTAATTCCATTCCATTCAAGTGACAAGTGCAGGGACATGTATGTACTGGGCAGCTCTCAGAGCTTAGTTTGCTTGAGTGTACATCAGTGTAGTAGTGTTCACAAGCAACATGGTTCTTCAGCAACAGAACAGTTCTCTGCATAAACTTGCATTAATGTTTCAAAATGGTCAAAACATGATCTACTAATTCATCAAGGAGACAGGGCAGGTTTAAGTCTAATCAAGCAATGGTGTAGTTTGTGAGAAATGCCCACATAGGTCTCAGCAATTGATATGTATTACATGTTACATAAATTATAAAATATATAATATTTCATTTAAAAAACAATTTACTTTTAGTATGTATTTATTTGAGAAAGTAATTCACTCCAAAACAGAAAAACGTTTAAATGTAAAGAAAAAAAGCTGCATTTAACCTGCCGAATTACTCTTTTTAACACACAGTACAGGTTTAAGACTTTAAGAAGCATCTTATGACTTGTTCAAGAGCTACTGATCAAAATAAGAGGGTGTTTTGTTTTATTTGCTGCCTTAATGTGGTCACATGGGTTTGAGTGTAAAAGGCTCACTGCTTGGCTTACTCTGGCTTAGTTTGGATAAAGCCAAACAGATGTTTCTACTTTTGTGTTAAACAGGCACACCCAAACAAACCACACTGCTGGGTGACTGGACTCTAATTGTCGGTGTCAAACTAAAAATAATCCCCTAACAGCTACTTTCTTGAATAGAAACAGCAATGAACTGATGACACAAAAGCAACACTTCACAGTTTGTATGGGAAACACACAACTCCCCCCCCCCAAAAAAAACACGAAGAGATTATAAAGTATCACTTTGCGTTTTGCAAAGGGATTTTTTTTAAGTTATAAATTGCGTGCTGACTAAAATGAGTGAACAGGAACTAAAATAAGCAGCAAATCTTCCAGGGTGAATCCCTCTAATGCGCCAAATTTCAAATTTCAGATCTATAATATAAACCAACAGACAGCTAAAAATGGTTTCTTCACATTAAGCATGATTGCATAATAAAATAAAATCCTAAAAATGTTGCTAATATAACTACCTTAGCTGAATAAAGCGACTTTTAGGTGCTCACATAGTCACAAGGTGTCGCCACAGCAGGAAGCTCCGCCTGTCTGATTTGACCCTTTTTTTTTTACGTTGGATGCCCTTCCTCACGCAACCCCCAAGGGATTCGCATCACCCCCATGGTTCTTGTTTTGGGGAATGTTTAAATTACTACACAGCGAAGTCACTACTTTGGTTGAGTAAATGGATACAAATCTCCAGGAAATACTACAAAAAACATCATAGAGGTAGATTTAATCTTGTGATTTAGAGAAAAAGAAAAATTGCACGCTGTGTACCGTGTGAATAGGATGTAATTTCAGCCCTATTTCTGAGTGCGCTGCGTGATTGGAGAGGAACTCAACTTGTTGTAGCCAATCAGAGCGCAACGCTGTCCCGGAGCAAGGTGGAGTTAAGCTTTCAAAGGAAAGTGCGGCTGTGGCAAGCAATCTGCATGGCTGCTTAAGGCCAGAACAAAACAACTATTCCCCTCACCGAAAGTAAGGAAATGCTGCCATAAAATGTTGCTCAACTAAGACTAACTTTATGGAAGAAAATCTAATTTGCAGAGGAAGCTTTAAAAATGAACATAGAGCGAAATGCTGTGTATTCTTACCATGGCTTTTCACAGGCATCACCTTCCGCACTACATAACCCTTTCCGTGGGCTGCTGCAGAGGCCACCATGAAGAGCAGGATGCTCGCTACGCGTATGTCCATCTTGCAAGGTCAAACCTGGGAGGTTTGGGGGAGAAGCTGACAGTTAGCACATCTGTTTTCAAGGTACCAAGTGCCTTCAAGCTTTAGTTTTTTTTTTTAGTTTTTTTTTTTTTGGCTTTGTGAATTTTACAGAGCCTGAAAACCTTTTCTGCCACAAGAACATTCCCTTTCTTACAGAAAAATAGTAGACAACAAATGTGTTAGGGTAAGCAAAAGTAAAAGAAAGTGCAAGTTTATATTTCCCCTGTCAGGACTTATATATTACAAATAAAGTTACAAGGCAGCAAAAGTTGCCCTTTTCCCCCCAACTTGTCAAAGGAATGACTGAAGGTCTACACAAAGCTTAGATGTTGACGACAGTCCTCTAGAGACAGAACCATTCAGAGAGGAAATCACACATACCAGCATCCAAAGAGAAGAACCAATCTCCTCAGCACCAGTGAACTCCCGGTGCTGCTGTATATCCTTAGGGTAGGAGCACAACTGAGGATATGCTGCCTTCCAGTACAATGATGTGGGTATTTATACCATATCTACCCCGCGCATCATTAAAAAAAAGCCCCCACCACTCAAGTACCTCCCTCCTCCAGCTAGGCTGTAATTAGCAGACAGATCTGCCCAAAGCGGGCATGTCACATCAGAGTTTCTCCATGTCTTGAATATCCAGACACATGATTATCACTTATTTCTGTCTTCTTCTGAGCTATAAAACAATCAAAGCAAAAAAAAAAGAAAGGAAAAAAATAAATAAATAAATGGATACACATACAAAGAGCACAAACAATCCCAACAAGAGGACTAAGGACACCATTCATTTTCATCTTGGCAGCATTCACATTGAGTTTTATAGAAGCATTTAAAACTTTAGTACTCTGGACATGTGTATGTTAAAATGCCTCTTTCTAAATATGAAAATATCTCAAAATAGTCAAAACAGAGTTATAAAAACAGACAGCTAACGGCACCTGTGTGGCTTCACAAAGCTTGCTTTGAGGATGTATGGTACAGCACATGTCTCATCTCCAAATTTACATCTTGTCCAGCCGGCTGGTGAAACCTGCCTTTACCTTGCTTGACTGTCTGGGCACCTCTGTGCCTGCCATGATAACATAAACAAGGGAAGTGGTGGGGAAAGATTACCATCATGAAAGGTACAGGAGGCTACAGTTGCTTTAGTTGACTTTGACTGAAATGAACTAAAAATATTTTTTCACTGATGTAAAGGCATCATTTAAGGGATTCATTTATTTAATTTTTCATATAATTAGTTTAGTACATTTCCTGGCTATTATTATTTGGTCAGCTTGTTATGTGACTAATAGAGGACAAAGTGGCCTTGATTTCAGACTCTATTTCAAGAAGACGAACACTTTTTCTTAACTTGTATATTTTTGCAAGTGTTTCACCCTCAAAACAGCTAATAAAGCTATATAAAGAGCCACTGGAAAAGGCATTTGGGCTTGTTTCTGTGCAGTTTTGTAAATGCAATCTAGTGTGGCAGTTTTCAAGTGCACTACTCTTGTTTAAACACCAGAGGGCAGGTTTTACTGCGGTACAGTGCTTGTCCGTGGAATGAGGTGCTGGTACTGCAGAGAAGGGGCCATGCCCCAGTGGTCGCCTGTTATTTTTGGCCACTTCAATGCATCATCAGAGGTTTCAGTCCTATTCCTACAATAAAAGCTAGTTCCTGTCAAGATGTTGTATTTCCTCACTTCTGTCCTCCAGTATTATCCACCCTCGCCCTTACCCTCCACCTTGCATTGCTTACTTTGAGATGTTCCAACTGTAATTTCTCAATTTCACTCCAGCCACATAGGAAATGCATACACCCAAATAATCACATGTTCTCAAACACACAAGTAGCCATAAACGATGTGTAGGGTAGTGCATGGCCCATCCCAAAATCTCCTTGGTAAATGGTGCAACCAGTTATGGTACATGTTCTTCCTGTGTTCTTATAATGTATAGACATAATACTGACAACATGTGTATATTTGTAGAAATTATGATGAACTGCGTGATTGAGGCCTTCACCAAGTTACTATATAAGGCGTCTATATTACACGTGACCGTGAATGGAATCTTTCACCACATATATAATTAAAGATTCTACAACACAGCTTGTTTGAACCCCCCCCCCTCATTTTTTTTGTAAATTAGACCAAATTATCTGCAATTTTCCAAAGTGCTGCCTTCCCCAGCTCATATCACTTAATCATGTTTGGCAAGCATTGTTTAAGTTCACTCTTCCTGTCAAATAAAACACAATTTGTGATCTTCATTTTCAAATATTTGAAATTTTGTTCATAAAAGAGTTGGGAGGGATAGCTCACGGCAAAGGTGTAGACTGACTACTGGAGAGAGTAAAATGATAGAGAGAAGTCACATTTGCTTGACGTGTAACTCAGTTAGGAGCACAGTATTCCAGAGTATTCCAGTCAGGTTATCAGCTTAGTGCAAGTTTTCCCTTTGAATGTGCATGTTTAGTCTTGCTTCATCAGGTCTGGAAAATCATGTTTCTCCTGCAAGCATACAGCTGAAGGTTTCTATTTTGATTAAATTACTGGTGAATGCCACACCAATGCCACATCAGTGTGCCAGCAGTTTTGTTATTTTGTTGTTTTTTTTTTTTTAAGTTATGCTCTATTATTTTAAAATCTCTTTATGCTTGTGCCCTAAGAGGACGCCCAGGCTTCCCAGTTTTAGTCGGATTTAGATGAAATGACAGAGCAAAGGAGGGTGGAGTTAGGATTTTGTATGTTTAGGTTCAGGATTCATTTCAGTTTATGTTTTTCAAACAAAGCAAAGCCAAAACAGAAGAAGTTCTCTGTTTTTAGTCTGTTGTTCTGAAAACAATGATTCATCTTTTTATGCATTAAAAAAAAAAACCTCATCATGCATCCGCATGTGAAGAGGCAGGAAGACTCATGCTGCGCCAGAGCACATTTCGGCTTGAGGAAGACTTGAATCGACGATGCCAATTTGGATGTTGTTTATGACCTTGCAGCATATTTTTTTTTTTCTTAACACGCCACTGCACTTATTTGAGAAGGACTCTGTGTCCTTGTGCCTCTAGCAGCTGAATTGAAGGCTGTGAAAAGTACATGGCAGAGCTCTCTCTGCTATTCTCATTACTTTCCCGCAGCAGCTTGATGTGGTTGGCAAGCCTACATTGTAATAACCATTAGGAATTAGGTTAACAGTCTTCAAGGTAGTGACGTCGCTCTGCGCTCATATTGTTTGTGAGCCCCTCACTGTAAAATACACACATGCTTTCAGTTTCATGCCACTTCATACCCTTGATATGACATAAAATATTTTTTACTGAATTTAGAAAATGGCTAATTATGCACACACCCAAAGTCACTGAGAGCAAGTGAAAGCTGAATCGTGTCTTGTTTTAGGATTGCACATATTTTATGACTGTTTTTTTATGTCGTTTATGTGACAGCCACCACCCGTTGGTGGTAGTAGAATATTATTCAATATATATACAAAAGCACTGTACTTAAGTCTTTTGAGGTACTGTGTGAATATTTGCTTTTTTTCCAGCTTCAGATTATTAATGCCAACATATGTTAAATGCTCTTCAGTGCAGTATATACCTTTCACAACAGAGTGATTTGCATAATGTTTTTATTGCTGCTTTCACTAAATTACCAGATCTGAGTACAGTACACAAGCTCTCACTTAGGAGCATAACTCGCTGCAAATTCTTCATATGCTCCACAAAAATAGACTGAAAGGAGCATAAAAAACAAGCATGGGAAGCGGTGACAGGGCAAAGCTTTCTTTTCTGACCCTCCTGCAGAGGACATGAGCTGGAACTTCGAGGCCCTGCTTGTTCTTCAGGCCTTCACCCGTGTCTAACAACAGCCTGTGGATTTCACGAAAATCCCCAGAGAGTAGCTGAACAACATTACTGGCAATGTTAGAGATGTTTGTGCTTGTGCTCTACAATGATCACAGTATTTGAGAGAGAGCTTTTCACATTTTGTCTGTTTTTGTTCACTCCACTGCCTAGGAATCGATGTTTCTGGTTTCTTCGAGATGCTGACCGAGGCACAACCCACAGCCAGCAGAGGGACGTAACTGGCGGTTGATGTAAGGGGGCCCGGCTGAGCACGTGAGTTACAGGCTAAAGATACACCATCACTGCTGGGATACAAATTTAATGTTTCGATAAACTCCACGGACCACTAAAAACTA
>JAMQGT020002612.1:0-10428 GCA_024447675.2 Pterophyllum scalare
CAATTCAATTTTATTTATATAGCGCCAAATCACAACAAACAGTCGCCTCAAGGCGCTTTGTATTGTGGGTAAAGACCCTACAATAACACAGAGAAAACCCAACAGTCAAAACGACCCCCTATGAGCAAGCACTTGGCGACGGTGGGAAGGAAAAACTCCCTTTTAACAGGAAGAAACCTCCAGCAGAACCAGGCTCAGGGAGGGGCAGTCATCTGCTGCGACCGGTTGGGGCTGAGTGGAGAGAGACAGGACAAAAGACATGCTGTGGAAGAGAGCCAGAGATTAATAATAATGATTAAATACAGAGTGAAGTATAAACAAGTAAATAAAGGTGAATGAGAAGAAACAGTGCATTATGGGACCCCCCTCAGCAGCCTAGGCCTATAGCAGCATAACTAAGGGGTGGTTCAGGGTCGTCTGATCCAGCCCTAACTATAAGCTTGATCATAAAGGAAAGTTTTAAGCCTAATTTTGAAAATAGAGAGGGTGTCTGTCTCCCGAATCCAAGCTGGGAGCTGGTTCCACAGATGAGGGGCCTGAAAGCTGAAGGCTCTGCCTCCCATTCTACTTTTAAGTATCCTAGGAACCACAAGTAAGCCAGCAGTCTGAGAACGAAGTGCTCTATTGGGGTGATACGGTACTATGAGGTCTTTGAGATAAGATGGGGCCTGATTATTCAAGACCTTGTATGTTAGGAGAAGGATTTTAAATTCTATTCTGGATTTAACAGGGAGCCAATGAAGAGAAGCCAATATGGGAGAAATATGCTCTCTCTTTCTAGTCCCTGTCAGTACTCTAGCTGCAGCATTTTGGATCAGCTGAAGGCTTTTCAGGGAGTTTTTAGGACAGCCTGATAATAATGAATTACAGTAGTCCAGCCTAGAAGTAATAAATGCATGGATTAACTTTTCAGCGTCAATCTGAGAAAGGATGTTTCTAATTTTATAAATATTGCGCAGATGTAAAAAAGCCGTCCTACATATCTGTTTAATATGTGCATTGAAGGACATATCCTGGTCAAAAATGACTCCAAGATTTCTCACAGTGTTACTGGAGGCCAAAGTAATGCCATCCAGAGTAAGTATCTGGTTTGACACTGTGCTTCTAAGATTTGTGGGGCCGAGTACAAGAACTTCAGTTTTATCTGAATTTAGTAGCAGGAAATTAGAGGTCATCCAGGCCTTTATGTCTTTAAGACATTCCTGCAGTTTAACTAACTGATGTGTGTCATCTGGCTTCATGGATAGATAAAGCTGAGTATCATCTGCATAACAATGGAAATTGATGCAATGCTTTCTAATAATACTGCCTAAGGGAAGCATGTACAATGTAAATAAAATTGGACCTAGCACAGAACCCTGTGGGACTCCATAATTAACCTTAGTGTGTGAAGACGACTCCCCATTTACATGAACAAATTGGAGTCTATTTGATAAATATGATTCAAACCACTGCAGTGCAGTACCTTTAATACCTATGGCATGCTCTAATCTCTGTAATAAAATGTTATGATCAACAGTATCAAAAGCTGCACTGAGGTCCAACAGGACAAGCACAGAGATGAGTCCACTGTCAGAGGCTGTAAGAAGATCATTTGTAACCTTCACTAATGCTGTTTCTGTACTGTGATGAATTCTGAAACCTGACTGAAACTCTTCAAATAAACCGTTCCTCTGCAGATGATCAGTTAGCTGTTTTACAACTACTCTTTCAAGGATTTTGGAGAGAAAAGGAAGGTTGGAGATTGGCCTATAATTAGCTAAGACAGCTGGGTCAAGTGATGGCTTTTTAAGTAGCGGTTTAATTACTGCCACCTTGAAGGCCTGTGGTACATAGCCACCTAATAAAGACAGATTGATCATATTTAAGATTGAGGCATCAATAATTGGAAAGACTTCTTTGAACAGTCTAGTAGGAATGGGATCTAATAAACATGTTGATGGTTTGGAGGAAGTAACTATTGAAGTTAACTCCAAAAGATCAACTGGAGCCAAAGAGTCTAAACAAATACCAGCAGTGCTGAAAGCAGCCGAACATGAAGATAAACCTTGGAGATGGTTTTGAATAATTTTTCCTCTAATGTCTAAAATTTTATTTGTAAAGAAATCCATGAAGTCATTACTAGTTAAAGTGAAAGGAATACTCGGCTCTACAGAGCTCTGACTCTTTGTCAGCCTGGCTACAGTGCTGAAAAGAAACCTGGGGTTGTTCTTATTTTCTTCAATTAATGATGAATAGTAAGATGTCCTAGCTTTATGGAGGGCTCTTTTATAGAGCAACAAACTCTTTTTCCAGGCTAAATGAGTATCTTCTACTTTAGTGAGACGCCATTCCCTCTCCAGCTTACGGGTTATCTGCTTTAAGCTGCGCGTTTGTGAATTATACCACGGAGTCAGGCACTTCTGATTTGAGGCTTTCCTTTTCAGAGGAGCCACAGTATCCAAAGTCGTACGCAATGAGGATGTAAAACTATTGATGAGATAATCTACCTCACTGGGAGCAGAGTTTAGGTAGCTGCTCTGCACTGTGTTGGCACATGGCACTGAAGAGCATAATAATGAAGGAATTAGATCCTTAAACTTAGTTACAGCACTTTCAGAAAGACTCCTACTGTAATAAAACTTATTCCCCACTGCTGTGTAATCCATTAAAGTAAATGTAAATGTTACTAAGAAATGATCAGACAGGAGGGGGCTTTCAGGGAATACTGTTAGGTCTTCAGTTTCTATGCCATATGTCAGGACAAGATCCAGAGTATGATTAAAGTGGTGGGTGGGCTCCTTTACATTTTGACAGAAGCCAATTGAATCTAATAATAGATTAAATGCAGTGTTGAGGCTGTCATTTTCAGCATCTACATGGATGTTAAAATCACCCACTATAATGATTTTATCTGAACTGAGCACTAAATCAGATAAAAAGTCTGAGAAATCAGACAGAAACTCTGAGTAAGGACCAGGTGGACGATAGATAATAACAAATAAAACAGGTTTTTGAATTTCCCAATTAGGGTGGGCAAGACCAAGAGTCAGGCTTTCAAAAGAATTAAAACTCTGTCTGGGTCTTTGATTAATCACTAAGCTGGAATTGAAGATTGCAGCTACGCCTCCTCCTCGACCTGTGCTTCGAGCATTCTGACAGTTAGTGTGACTCGGGGGTGTTGATTCATTTAAACTAACATATTCATCCTGCTGTAACCAGGTTTCTGTAAGGCACAATAAATCAATATGTTGATCAATTATTAAATCATTTACTAACAGGGACTTGGAAGAGAGAGACCTAATGTTTAATAATCCACATTTAATTGTTTTATTCTTTTGTGCAGTTGATGAAACTATATTATTTATTGTTTTTGAATTTTTATGCTTAAACAGTTTTCTGCTGATTTTAAGTTTGTTTTTTGGTGGTCTGGGAGCAGGCACCGTCTCTATGGGGATGGGGTTTTGGGGGGATGGCAGGAGGAGAGAAGCTGCAGAGAGGCGTGTAAGACTGCAACTCTGCTTCCTGGTCTCAACCCTGGGCAGTCAGGTTTTAGGAGGGTTGATAAATTTGGCCAGATTCCTAGAAATGAGAGCTGCTCCATCCAAAGTGGGATGGATGCCGTCTCTCCTAACAAGACCAGGTTTTCCCCAGAAACTTTCCCAATTATCAATGAAGCCCACGTTGTTTTTTGGACACCACTCCGACAGCCAGCGATTCAAGGAGAACATGCGGCTAAACATGTCGCTCCGGGTCTGATTGGGGAGGGGCCCAGAGAAAACTACAGAGTCCGACATTGTTTTTGCAAAGTCACACACCGATTCAATATTAATTTTAGTGACCTCCGATTGGCGTAACCGGGTGTCATTACTGCCGACGTGAATAACGATCTTACCAAATCTACGATTAGCCTTAGCCAGCAGTTTCAAATTTCCGTGAATGTCGCCTGCTCTGGCCCCAGGAAGACATTTGACTATGGTCGCTGGTGTCGCTAGCTTCACGTTTCTCAAAACAGAGTCGCCAATAACCAGAGTTTGTTCCTCGGCGGGTGTGTCGCCGAGTGGAGAAAAACGGTTAGAGACGTGAACAGGTTGGTGGTGTACCCGGGGCTTCTGTTTTGGACTTATATAGAACACTGGCACACATTGGGCCCAGGTATTTCCAGTGTCACTGATTGGCCACACCGGCCCTCTAATGCTTGCAGGAGACCTGCTTTGTAGAGCATAAAGAAGGCAGGGCAGATTGGGTCTTCACACCTTTTTTTTTTGCTGGTGGAAACGAACTGTGTCAGCGGTCCCTATCCTTCTGTAGCCTATAGCATATACTCTGTATACTTGCTGAAACATCATGGTAAAATGTCAGTGCTTGCTAGGAAATATCAGCATCTCTGGTAACTGTCTTATCATTCTTGTGTATATTTGCCTTTTAGATGATTAACATAACATAAATCACCCAATCACACCCTTCTGAACATGGCATAGGTTATGTGCATCAATGAGAAGAGCATGAATGCAATTTATTGATAACTGTAAGAGAACATAAGCTGAGCACTGGTGCAGCTGTGAAACAGTGTCAGAGGATATCTGCTCGTGCAAAAGACTGGTCTGTGCCCAGATTGTTCTCCACAAACACTTCATGGTTTTCAGCATCCAACAGCTTTGCATTTTTTATGGTCAACATTGTGTTGGTGTCTCCAACATCAAAGAACACCCTGAAAGAAGACAGTTGTTATTACTGCCAGGATCTGAATCACTTAATTTGCCATCTGTTATTTTTTGACAGGCTGATCAGTATCTACATGGTTTTCTCCTAAGTGAGTCTACCTGTTATCTTCAGTGATGTCATCTCTGTCCAAGCAACAACTGGAGGAGGTTCTCCACTTATTTCAGCCTTGAGTACCACTGTTGTCCTTCTCTAGACCTCGATGCTATCTGGGCCTTTAGAAATCTTAGCAGGAACTGGGAGAGAGTGAAATACTCTGTTAGCTATATGATTCTACAGTAATCAGCAAGAGTAAACCTTTGTATTAAACATGTCCGCAACGTTCTCATCAGTGATTGTTTTTTAAAAAAAAACAATCTTAGTTTCATGATCAGAAGTAATGAGCTCTTATGATGATAACCAGCTTCAAACTACATATACAAGCTGTAGATAACAACCTATAATGTACCTTCCATTAGTGTGACAGTGCATTTTCCGAGATCAGCCAGCAACCCCATCTCGGACCATGAGTGCCACAACGTCTGGGTCTTCAAAAACATAACGACACTTGGGAGCTCCTTCAGTTCTTTGCCATCCTTGTATCAGACAATGGAAGGGTCTTGGAAGCGTGACTCTGCACTCAGCTTTGCAGTGCTGCCTTCGAAAGGGACCACATCTTTGAGCTCCTGCAGGATCTCAGGAGGGCCTTTCTCTCGCAGCTCTTTGCATGACCTAAATGAGAATCATAGGCATGGACAAGATCACCCGGCACTGTTCCGATGCTGAGGTTGTCTTGCACTGGCCTGAGAATTTCACCGGTTCACTGCAATTGGCAAGTGGGCATGCCCCTCGCACTCATCGTTGCCAATACCAGACTCAGGTTCTTTTTTCTCTCACTAGATCGCTGTACTATATTATTATTTCACAGCAATTTGCAATGTACCACCGGGCACGGCCAGCTTTGTTCACAATGTGCACGTGCGATCTCCCACGGTCCTGTTCACACTTGATTTCGTGGGGCTACAGAAAGCAAAATGGCAACCAGTGTGGACACGAGGGGCAAGAAGAGTAAAAGGGGAACTCAAAGGACAATTTCGGGCTTCATATTAAACATAAAATCCCAGGAGCCGTGAGAGGCCTTGTCATGCTGACTGACAACGTGGTGATGGATATTTGAACATGGGCAGTGCTTTTAGCAGCTGATTGGATCAATAAAACATCTGGATTATAATGTTTTTGTCATTTACACTTCTTACCTGATTTCTGCAAACCCATTAGTGGAAGGAAACGGTGCTCTGGGCCACGCTGAATGTATGATATGTAAGTGTAACTCTGCTGGATTATATGCAAAAATATAGAGAGAGCAAAAATATCGCTCCATCATAAGGCCTGAATTAAAGTTCTGCGTCGTTTAGAGGTGATTTCCGGTTACATTCGTAGGCCTGGCAGGCCTAACTGTTTACCATCATTCAATTAGCAAGTGGCCGAGGCATTAAGCTTTTACCATTAGCAATGCTAATACTACTCCCCATCCTAAATGTGCCGGGCTAAAAAAAAAATTCTGGCTAGAATCCTGAGAATTAAGAATTTAGTGAGTCTAAAAGGTTGGAGTTAACAAACTTAATAACTGTTGGGGTAAGTACAATCTCTTCAAGGTGTTCATGGTATAGTATAGGCTTCATGAGACAAATCAGTCCATCTAGTGGGCATGTTGTTGGACTGTCAGCTTTCCGAAAGGTGTAGGGGTAAAGAATTCAGCAAGCACTGGATTTGAAACACTTATGCCTCAAGGCCTCCTTGAAGGACAATGACAGCAACTAGATAGAAAGATACTGATACCTGTGGCCACAATCCTGCACTTGAGGATTATTGATGTTCAGTGTGCATCCTGGACAGGGTGCAGTTTTAACTTTGGACATCTGCAGCAGACAGATATAGTAAGCACTTATTTAAGAATTTCCAAACTAGTCTGACCAGAAATTTCTCTGGCAACAATTATTTACAGCCCAATACGTCTCTGCTTACCTCAGAGATCCTCTCAAAGATACACACAGCTTCAGATCCACTACAGAGTCTGCAAACCTAAGAGACCTCATGATTAGGGGCGCTTTGCATGTCCTTAAGGATTATTTCATGAAGGAATTCATTCTCCTTCTTTGGGTATTACATGCCAACAACACGACAGCATTATTTAAAAATGTGGAACACATGTTCTAGAGATGTTTTCCCATCCTTATAGAGCAATCAGATCCAATACTCATGAGAATCATTGAAGCAGTTATCAGTTTAGTTACAGTAGAAGGAGTGTTCTGAAATATGACTCTTCCCAGGGTGAAAATAAGCACATAGTTGTTGGTCTTCATGATGATGCAGAGGGAGTGGTGTAAGGCTGAACCTACCACACTCAATAATTAGCTATGAATCAGCTGTAATGCGCACACCAGTTTCAAGATGATCTTGCATGTAGTTTTCAGTCAACAAACTGCTACTTTTATCCTTATATTTGTCACATTTCCTTTATTGTTCATAATCTTAACACCGGTCATGCCGTTTCCATGCCAGATTCAGAAGTTTCACAAATAAAAAGCAGAAGCTGTAACAAATACAGTCACTCAATAAATAAACAATTTGCAAAATGCACACGCACACAAAGCGGTCACATTCATGTAATCAAAATAAAGAAATAGTCATTCGTTTAACAAACTATTATCTCTGTGGGTCTAATATCCATCACGAGGCACTGCAACACATTCCACAAAATACAGCGTAGGATTTTAATACAAAACGTGGAGCGTTCACTTTTTTTTTTTTTCAAAACGCTGTTGTCTGCTCACAAACAGCTGTCATTTCATTTTTTAAGATGAACAAATAAAGTTACTATATATTGCACAGGCATTTAGAATTTAATGCAACATTGCATTTCATGCTGGACTTGCATGTTTTCATTCAGGGTTGAAACAGCTCTCTCAGTGATTATACTCTGCATAGGAAAATGAGCCAAAGAAGACGAGAGCTGCAGAAGAGAAGGGAAGTATCTATCTAGCAATAGCATTAGAGCATGAAGCAGTAGTAAAATGATTTTTATAGAATTACCAAAAATTTGTCACTCACTACACGTTAAAACAACTCATGACTTCACGTGTGGTGCAGCTTTTTATCACGCAAAAATCTGAATGTGACTAAACGAGTCCGCCCTTAAAAGACTCCAAACCGTTGCAGGCTTTTCACTTTAAGTGTCCAGTGTGCAAATCTGTGCGTGATATCGGTACGTGTGAAAGCAACAGCTTCAAAAGTCAAACATGCTGGTCTGAAAACTTCATCTACGCTCAAAAGGGGAAAGCACAGATTTTTTTTTAAAATGGCCACTTAGCCACTGATGTGTCACAGAATGACAGAATTTGTGATCAGTTTGATGCTAGAGCCAGTGTGCAGACTCTTGAATATGGGGACAGATATGTCGAAGAAATATTTGGAATATTATGTAGTTTCTCTGATAATATAGCAGCTACAGAGCCACCTCATTTACATTCTCTTTATGGCAAACAACAGCCCGCTTTTCATTATGTGCTATATAGGTATTCGCATTTTGTAGAGATGCTAACCTAAACATATATTTTTATAGAACAACTTTTTCTGGCACACCCCACTTTCAAAGCTGAAAAAAGTTTATACCTCAAATTGAATTCAGGTCGAACGCCAGTGAAATAAATGCATACTTACATCTGCCAACTCCTGCTGTTTCTTTTTTTTTTTTTTAAATATATATAAATTACATTAATTCAAGTTCCATATTTTTTACCCTGGCCCACCACATCCCACCTGCAGTGGCTCTATGCCCCACCTTTGAGGCCTGCTTCACATTTTGAGAATTACTGTATTTCCTAGAGATGTATGATTTTATTATTTGTGACCTGATGCTTTTTATGGTCTTGGACAGGGGTAGGGCGTACCTCTGTAAAGCACTTTGTGACTGGTTTCTTTTTTTGAGAAGTGCGATAAAAATACATTTGACTTTAATTACTTTTACAGGGGCTCTGGATTAGTATGTCCTGTATGCATGTATGTCTGGAAACATAAAATATGTACGTCATAATTGAAGCAATACATAATTTAGGTTCAGCTTAACTATTTTAAAATCTTTATATATATATAAAAAAGGGTTTGCCACTTACGCCTGCATTTCTTTAAAAACAAATGAAGCAAACTGCTTTCTCAAAGCACTACCTGTTAGCAATTGAAAGCACTGAAATAAGGACTAATACGCTCGACAATGTTTTCATTAACATTCTTTTTCAGCTATTTTTTTTGCTGATTAATATTCTTTAAGGGCACTTTGGGGAATCTCAGTACTACCAGTGGGTTTACCTTTAATCCCCTGACATACTTATTTGTTTTCAGATTTGAGTATTTTTGATCTTAGGAAAACTTCATTATACATGTCTAAAATAGACTCCTTTCTAAAAACTCAGCTATGTGTACGAATATCTCTTTGTGTCTTGAGCATCTCCAACTGGTCTGAGTGGAAGGGTTTAGTCTAACTAGAAGCCAATGAGGGTGTTTCTAGCTTATTTGTGGTGAAGAAACCAGTGCCTGTTCGCCCTGCGATGCCGTCCACATTATCGCTGGGACGAAAACAGATTGTATGGAAGCTCAAAGATAACAACAGAGTAAAAATTGAAAAAATAAATTCTGCTTTTGAGAATGATCATCATTACTGTGCTGTTTAAGAACACGAGGGGAAAATGCACTCACTTAAAGTGTCCCATTCTATTAGCCCTTGTAGAGAAGCCACCAGAGTATCATCTGAACTCAATACATATTTGAAAACAAACAAACAAAAAAAGTACTTTCTGGAACTGCTACAATCTTAAAAATCACAATTAAGCGCCACAACGGTATAAAAACTCATGTAGCACAATTGTACCACAACTATACCCAATGCTGGATTGAGTTTGTGGATTTGTAGAGAGGACTTTTAATCAAGCACACAATGCATTTACAACTCTTTCTCCCTACCTTGGCATCCAATAATGCTGTTTTGTCAAAGCTGCAGACACGACTGAGTTACACATAAGGCATCATTTAGCATCTGTACCCTCATACACTGGGTGTGAGACAAGTTGTGAGACAGGACTGCTTTACAACTTGTCATTTTTCAATGTGCAGGGTTACTGTTGTGTATATTTTACCCATCCACCCATCCATTTTCTTAGCTACTTATCTAATTTAGGATCACGGAGAAGTTGTAATTAGGTGAAAGGCAAGGCACACACAAGCACGTCCTTGGACTGTGGGAGGAAGCATCTGGAGATGTACCCAGGGAAACCTCAAACAGCCACAGGGAGAACATGCAAACTCCACATAGAATGATGGCAGATTCAGACCCAGAACCGTCTTGCTCTGAAGCGACCGTGCTAACCACTTCTCCGCCTTGCCACTAATTTTTTTACCCTCAAACTAAATTTAACTAGAGTGTGAAAGCAAAAGTAAAAATCCATCCATTTGTCCATCCAGCCATTCATTTTCTTAGCTACTTCTCCAGCTTGGGTTTGTGGGGGGAGGTGAAGGTGGGACACAAGTTGCCAGTCAACCACACACTCTCACATCCGCCGCTACAGCCAATTTTGACTCCACACAGAAACACGGAGCTTAGTGTACTAAGCACAAAAGTTTCAATCTAACACAAACCCAATTCTCCTGGTTCTGACTTAAGCAATACCTAACTGAACCAAGAAACAATTACATAAC